>JASCZW010003225.1:0-107133 GCA_034211315.2 Aedes japonicus | reverse complement strand
GATTGACGTAGAACTCAACATCCAGCCCGTACACAGAAAGCGCCTGAGCGCTAGAATGTCTGCAGTGTGGAAAGTAAGACTGAAAAAAACTCGTTTTACACGCTTCCGAAAAAGCTTCGTGTCTTGAAGAAACAACGTTTCACTTCGTTAGAAAAAGAACTTCCGAAACTTCGCGATCACTTCTGTTCTCCAGCCAGTATCGTTGCAGAATGATCGACATTGGCGGAGCTGGGCAATTAGTCTGGAGGGGGCCTGGTGGGGACCTGCCCGATAATTTTTTTTCGTGCATATGAATATTGAAAAGAGCGATGAAAGTAGCGTAATTGATAAGGATATGTAATTTTTATTGAAGAATCAGAACAGGTTCAATCGAATAATTAGATCCATTCTGCGCCTCGGTGAGTCGCGATGCCTTAAAAGAATCGAGTGGTGAATATATACCTCATATTATTCCGTGTGGATCAAATGGAGGATTCAGTCACCTTATTCAATTCTCTTGAGGCGTCACAACTCATCCAAGTCGGAGAATAGACCTGAATCTATATAGAGTACAGTTTTTATTCTAAAAAAATCTTAAAACTACAAACAACAACATTGAGTCAATGAACATTTTAAATTTATGTCAAAATTTTGATTGGTTTGGATTACGCGTTTTAAATATCTTCAAAATTGTGTCGGTTGATACTGATTACTTCACAACACGAAAATTCCGAGGATTATTTCATCAAAAACCGACATGGGTAATTTGAGGTTAAACTTAAGAATTGGATTGACTTTGATAGACTTTGATAAACAACTACAGTATAGGCTAAATTAACAAATGCATCTACCGTTTCTTATTGTGTTAAATTTATAAATTTTCATGTACAGTCCTCGAGGGCCATGTTATAAGGTTTGGCAAACATTTTTTTTTTAAATAATTAAAAACTAAAGAGTTCTACGCGAATGAATTCTTTGGAAAAATTATTCATTCTTATAAATTTTTTGTATTTTGTAAAAGAAAATATATGTTTTTAAAATTTTCTAAGATGGTGGATCAGAGGTACTTTTGAAAACTGTGTTTCAAAATTTATAAACTCAAGACAGTTTAAAAATCAGGTTACTTCTGAGCTACTTTTAAAATTTCTGCTCAATCCACCTTTTGTGTGCTGACATAGAAAAAGTCATACATGACAATTTTGTATGAAAAGCTGTAGATGCATTTAATATTTTCGCCATCAATAACCCAAAATAGCCAACACCAGTAACGCCAAAAGAGAAGCATTTGATTGAAAATCAAATTCTTTAAAGAAACTTTAAGAATAAATCTTAGACTATAACAGTTGTCAGAAATGTGAAAGGAATTTTGATAAATTTCCAAGGATATATTGACACGCGTTTTAAAAAAATAATCGGAACTCTGTCTCTGCTAAGTGAATGCAGATGGGAATACAATGAGAACACACAAGCTGATACAATTCTTAGAAAATTTAAAATAAAAGTCGACAAGTCCTGCATTGCGGTATCATTTAATTAAAATATGTTTATAAATATGTGTAGAAAAGAATAGATAAATAATAGTTTCAACAGGTTAACAATATTTTCAATAAAAGTAAGCCTCATGAGCGGCAAGATTTCCCGCTATATTAATGATTTACATTTTACAAAAAAAGACGAGGAAATTACTAAATTTTACAAAAAAGTCGAGTTATTAGTACGAGACACTGAAGAAGTCTGCACATTGTAGACGAAACATTCCCTATTACTAGGACGAATACCACAGTTACACTAGCATATGTCAACCGCGTGAGCACCATTTGAAGTTTTAGATATTTTGTCTTCGTATTTTATTAAAGATGTATAATTTCCCATGTTATAGTACCCATTTCTGCAATATTGCACCCAACACCTTTGAATCAATGTGTACTGTGTTGTGAATGGTTCAATTATTACAATTACCATTTGGAAATGACACACAGGCCCAAAATGCAGTCTTTGTCGACAACTAGTGGTACAGAAGTCAACCCCAACGAATATTATGATTACAGAAATGTACCTGATGATATGTTCACCTACATATGTAAACTACATTTTTGAAAATATTATCGCTAATGAATAAACTCCTATCTCGATATTTTCCTTTTCACATTCGTTAGTTTCGAAACTTCTAATCAATCTGGGGAACCTATACTCTACTAAATTTTTCGTTCAAGAGAAAATAATATCGCGAATTTTAAATGCGCCTTTTAACAAAACTCATTATTGTAAAACCTTCTTGAATAATAAAATTAAAATATGTACATTGAAAAGTGTTTCAAATCTTATGTTTCAACTTAACAGGGTCAAAATTTTAGTGTCGCTATTATTTTAGTTAGGAGTCTTGAAGTTTAAATATTAATAGAATTGAAACTGAGAAGGGAATAATTTTTCAAATACAAAATATAGTAATACAAATATATAGTGAACAAAAAAAAAGTAAATGGAATTATTAAATCAACTTTTTACAAAAAACACCGCGACATACTAATTTTGGGCACATGCCTACTAGTGCATTTCTAAGTGGACCCTCTGCGTTCTATTTTCGATTTTGATCTGGTAAACTCTTGTACCCTGAACGATAGGCGTAGCCAGGGTGGGAGCGACTGCCTCCCTGGCTATGCAATCAAATTTAACCTTTGTGAAATGGATTCGGGAACGCAATCATCTCCCGAAAAAAAATAGTCATTCCGGGAAATGGCCTCTGGGAAATTACCTCTGAGATATTAGCTCTTGGAAATTATCTCTGGAAATGGACTTTTAAAAATAGCATCTGGAAAATACGGGAAAGCAATAATTTCTCGAAAAAAAAATAGGACAAAGATCAACTCACGAAAATGGCGTCTTTTGAATGGGCTCTAAGAAATTGTTTCAGACAAGTAATTACTTCCCTAAAACAAGACGAACACATATCTACTCTGAAAAATTGGTCAATCCAGCAAATGACTCATGGGAAAAAGATTCCTGGAAATGGCGTAGCATCAATAGGAAAAATAGTAACCGGAAAACAATCAATTTCCCGAAAAAAAACAAGGACTGATATCCACTCTGAAAAATTAGTCATTCCGGAAACTGTCTTCTGGGTGATTGTTCCCTGGAATTTTCCTCTTGGAAAAGGCCCCTGACAAATGATTTTAGTAAAGCATTTTCCGAAAAAACGAGGACAGAGATGCGTTTTGGAAAATTATTCATTCCGGGAAGTCGTCGCTGGGACATGGCCTGTTCCACGAAATAGTGTAAAACTAAATACCGATAGGCAATGGTTTGGAATTTGGATAATGTCTATAGACCGGGAATCGATGATCAACACAATTTTGAAATCCAAGATGGCGGCTTCTGGTTGCCATACCCCCCCTAATTGAAATCCTGGCTACGGTCTAGATAATATCTAGTTATGATTTGAGGCGGTTGACTATATTTATCATCCTAAATCAATAAATTATTGAGTTATAAACTACATTTAACCATTTATGGGCTGGTTTACATCCACTTATCATGTCGTTCGTTAAAAATACCACGACTGAAAATTAACAAAAACTAGCTTTTAACTGACGCATCAAACTCTCGAGCAAAGTGGATTTTATAATGTTGATATATAGGAATTCTCATGGATCTAATTCTCGTTAACTATGGCTTATATCGATATACCAACTTTACATCCTAAACGGTATACGCACTTTACTCCTACAGAAATAGTTACTCATTCAAACAATTTCTGAAAGGTCAGTATCATGTTCGGAAGCATTTTTTTTTTCCATCCCAAACTCATGTTAAGTTCCGTTTTCTGAAACGGAAAAGTAAAGAATTGAAAAGAAATTTCTGCAGCAGTATCCACCTGAAAAAGGCCAGTATCGACCCAAAAAGTAAAGAGGTAACGGAATTTTGTTCTATATTACCAAGCGGAATTTTGACAATTGATCTGAATGGAACGAAATGTCACCTTCACTTACGGAATAATCAAGCGGAACATTTTTTTCGAAAATGAAAATTAAAGCTCCCATTAGTTTGCGTGGGAACCTCATAAATTCCAATTTTATTTTTCATTTTTTTCGCGTGGATACTGCTGCAGAAATTTATTTTCGATTCTTAACTTTTCCGTTTCAGTAAACGGAATTTAACATGCGTTTGGGATAGAAAAAAAAATTCTTTCAAACACGATACCGACCTAAAGAAAGAAAAATAAAATTGGAATTTGTAAGGTTTTCACCCAAACTAATAGGAGCTGTCAATTTTACTTTCGGAAAAATGTTTCGCTTGATTATTCCGTAAGTGAAGGTGACATTTGGTTAAATGCAGATCAATTGTAAAAATTCCGTAACCTCTCTATTTTTTGATTCGATACTGGCCTGAAGGCAGCAAAGAGCAAAAACAACTAACACTGGAAAAAAACGTACAATTTCGTAGAGATTATGAACAGTGTTTCATTTCTGATTATAAATATATTAGGGAAAAATCCTGGGGGGGGGGGGGCTACAGAATTCTGGAGGGGGCCTGGCCCCCCAGGCACCCCCAGTAGTTACGCCAATGATGATCGAGCTTAAATTTTATTACACTCAAAAAAATCGTCACGTTGTTTCCACGTGGAACGCACGTGATTTTCGTCCACTGACAAAACCAGTAATAAACACGTGAAATTCACGTAAGTGCTACGTGATTTCCACGTAAATCCACATTCTACGTGAAAATCATATAATTGTTACGTGATTTATAACGTACAATTCACTGGCATGTAATGTTCACCTGATTTTACTGAAGAAAATTTGGTTACGTGTTCAGGTGAAAGTTGCGTGAAATTTCACGTGGAAATAACGTGACGATTTTTTTGAGTGTACGACCATGAACTGTTGATCATAAAGTCTGTCCACGTTATATTTCGGACACCAAAATAATAGCAGCAAAAAAATTTACACATAATACAACAAAACCGATTGCTCATTGCACAAAAAGAGAGTTTTATCTACATTAGAAACAGTTGATTAAGATATTAATCCTTCTTTCCCCAAAATTCTCGAACCTTCTATGTTACACCCGCCATCAGGTTTCGTACGGTATCCTCAGATACGCCCGCCGTGATGATTCTCCATCTTCTACCATTTGCTGTCTTCTTAGTTTTGAGAAGTTTCCGCTTAAACAGAGCCCAGTACTTCTCTATTGGCTGAAGTTATGGACAGTTTTGTGGATTAGCTGTTTTGGCACGTATTTGACCGATTGACCATCTTCAGGACGTATTTCGCATAGTGACAAGAGGCCAAAACAGAGCTAGAGTGTCGTGGCTTCTGATAAACGGTAGCAACGTAGTAACCCAAGGTTTTCGAACGAGAGCACATTATTTTCGTACACGTGATTTTACACGTGAAGCGGTACGAAAGTTACTCTTTCGAGGTTCATCCTCAACACTTTTAAAAACATGGTTATAAAGCTCAACCCACGAAAATTGTTTCTATTGATGGGGTAATTCAAAGATCTGGAAACGCGTTACTCTATACATTTTCACCGACAACTCAGAGGATCACAAAAGTTTTTTTTTGCAAGAAATAAACCTAAATATATTAAAATGATATATTACAAAAAGTCTGGTGAACTACATACTTTCAAATATCCAACTACAAGCGCAAACACTAACATCTCAATCAACTTGTTTTACTGTATATAGAGGGTGTTTCGATCAAATTTTTGTCGACTGAAACTTGATGCATTTCCTTTCATCGTGCATTAAAAAAAATTGCACACCCCTCATTTTGAAGATGTGGCAAAAAGAGTTGCCCGCTGTTTCGAGCGGAACCCCGAAGAAGCTGGGAGTGGCGCCTTCAACCGTGGATAGAGCTAAAGAACGAGCTGGACTGCCGGCTTACAAGAAAGTGGTGACTCCAAATAAACAAAACACGTCGGCCAAAGCACGATCGCGAAAGTTATACACGACGATGCTGACGAAGTTTGATTGCGTGGTACAGGACGATGAAACTTACGTCAAGGCAGACTTTAAACAGCTTCCTGGACAGGAATTTTATACGACAACCGACCAGGGAAAGGTGGCAGATATTTTCAAGCACATTAAACTGTCAAAGTTTGAGAAGAAATATCGGGCCATCTGTACCTGTGGCTTGAAAAGCAAAGTTTACATTGCGACCGGAACCGTCAACCAGGAAATCTTTCTGAGCGAGTGCCTACAAAAAATTCTACTGCCTATCCTGAAGCGACACAATTGTTCCGTTCTATTTTGGCCGGATTTGGCATCTTGCCATTACGGAAAAAAGGCCATGGAGTGGTATGCTGCCAACAACGTTCAAGTATAGTCACTAGATTCATAGTCTGGCGGATACAACGACGGGAGCCAATTTGAACTGTCAGTTGGCGGAGCCAATCGAGCATATCTCGAGTAATTTATGTTAAGGGCCTAAAAGTCATTTGTAAACAATGACTTTAAACGTTGATTTCTCACGAATTACGAGAATCCCACTATATCCTGTTACTCCATATAGTAGAACTAACATTCTTTTACCAAATGCTGCTTTCATTTCACGAGAGTTATTAAAGATTCAAGAGAAATCGATATTTTAAGTCATTGTTTACAAATGGCTTTTAGGCCCTTCACACGAATTACTAGAGACATGCTCGATTGGCTCCGCCAAGTGACAGTTCAAATTGGCTCCCGTCGTTGTATCCGCCAGACTATGAATCTAGTGACTATACGTTCAAGTGGTGCCCAAGAACACGAACCCTCCCAACACGCCAGCGCTCCGCCCAATCGAACCATATTGGGCCATCGTCAAGCGGAACCTTAAGAAGATTCAAACAGCTGTTGTGAGCAAACTGGCGTTCTGCGGCGAATAAAGTGGACAAAGAGGCTGTACAAAATCTTATGGTAAGGTCAGTATCGTGTTCGAAAGAAATTTCTTTTTCTCTCCCAAGCCCATGTTAAATTCCGTTTACTGAAACGGAAAAGTAAAGAATCGAAAAGAAATTTCTGCAGCAGTATCCAAGAACGAAAAATAAAAATGGAATTGGAAACGTTTCCACGCAAACTAATGAGAGCTGTCACTTTTACTTTCGGAAAAATATTCCGCTCGATTATTCCGTAAGTGAAGGTGACATTCCGTTCCATGCAGATCAATTGTCAAAATTCCGCTTGGTAATATTGAACAAAAATCCGAAACCTTTTTACTTTTTAGGTCGATACTGGCCTGTAGGTGTTAAACGAAAGACTACACAGAAAAACATAATTAATTTTAACAAGCGCGTAAAATTTCCCCTCGTTTAATTTCAAGCCAAAGCAGGCGTATACAATGTTTGCATACAATAATATTATGCAATCTTTCATACATACAGGCTAGATTCAGGCGTTATTTGGCTTAAATTTCATGAAATATCCATATTTCCGGCAATCTGGCATTTCACAATGCATTAGATAACGCAGAAAATTCAATGTTTCTTTCTATCTGAGTAGGCAATTGGACATATTGGTAGAAAGAAAGTTGCACATTATGGCACAAATATGGAGAATATTCAAATTGCATTTCCCGAGAATGGATTTCTACAATCTTTAGAATAATTCTTAACGAATGTCAGTGGACATATCTAGAATGATCTTGCAATATGGGCATCAGAATTCAATTATTCCGGAACAGGTTCCTGTGGGGCCTCCAGTGGCCAGAAACAAACTAAGAAGGAAACCCTGGCAATATGGGTATCAAAATTCGAGAAATTTCTACAGAAGGCTATTTCTCAACGTTTTGTGGCCATCTGATGATTTGTCCCCGAAACAGGTTCTCATGGGGTTTCGTGAGGCCATGAACATTTTTAGAAGGAAACCCTGACAATATTGGTATCAAAATTTATGGAATTTCCCCAGTACGCTATTTCTCAACGTTTTGTGGCTATCTGATGATTTATCCTTGGACCGGTCATTCCGGAACAGGTTCCTGTAGGGTCTCAAGTGGCCATTAACATGTTTAGAAGGAAACACTGGCAATATGGGTTTCAAAATTCATGAAATTTTTCCAGGCGGCTTTTTATCAACGTTTTGTTGCCATCTGATAATTTTTCCGCGGAACGGTCATCCCGGAACGGGTTTCCGTCGGATCGCGAGTGGTCATGAGCAAAACTAGCCTCAAAACATGGAGAAATATTCTACTGAAGAGATTTCATGAATTATGAAACCCACATTGCCAGATTTTTCTTCAGAAAATATTCATGGCCACTCGAGGGCCCATGGGTACCTGTTCCGGAATGGCAGGTCCGAGGACAAATCAACAGATGGCCACAAATCGTTGAGAAATATTTTCCTGGTGAAATTTTATGAACTTTGATACTCAGATTACCAGGCTTTCCTTCGAGAATCTGTTCCGGAATGACCGACCCGATGTTAAATCATTAGATGGCCACAAAACGTTGAGCAATAGCCTTATGGAGAAATTTCCCTAATTTTGAAACCGATATTAACAGAGTTTCCTTTTGAAAGTGTTAATGGTAACTCGAAGCCATAGGGGAACCTTACAGGTCCGAGAACAAATCATCAGATGGTCACTAAATGTTGAAAAATATCCTCCTGGCTGAATTTCACGAATTTTGAAGCGCGTATGCCCAGAGGTTTCTTCTGAAAATGTTCATGGTCACTCGAGGCATCACGGTAACCTATTACAGAATGGCCGCTCCGAGGACAAACCGGCTTATGACATACAAAGGAATAGACATAGTTTCTAAGAATTTTTCATGACTGATGGATTCACGGAAATTCAATGGATATTCCCAAATAGTGTTTCCGTGCCGCACCATAGCCCCAGAAACCCGGATATTCCGGGAACCAAATGAATTCAAATGGTCATTGCCGATAATGTCCATAAAGCGAATGAGTTTTTGAATCTAACTTTGCCAAAAGAATTAAAATCGGTCAATAATTGCCAGAATTCCAATCATTTGAATTTGGAGGGTAACATGTCGAACAGATAAAGGGTAAAAAAATCGAAGATATCAGTGAGTCTGTTCTTCCATAAGAACTATATTATAGCCGTGGTTGATACAATAGATTTTATGACTTAAACTCCACAACGACCTGAAGCACCTAGAACATCAAATATAAATAAAATGGGTCGAAAACGATGCGCACTTGTACTAAAAATCAGCGAGGACGTTATACAATGTTAGGGGCATTACATTAGTCTTGGTTGAACTAATGGCAACGAACTATCTAAACTCCAGCACAATTAGGAGAACCTAGAACATCTTACATGAAGGGAAATATAGTATAACCCCTTCGTATAGCTTCTTTGAATCTACTTGGGTATGCTGCGTTGCTAAGGACAGTATCCCAGTCATGGTGATCTAGTAGATCATTTGACCTGACCTCCAGGAAAATTTGAAAAGACTTCATCGGCTGATATGAATGGAGATGGATGACAGATAATAATTTCACTCTTCTTGTTGGAAATGTTTCATGTATGTAGGTACTATGCTCAGATATTATAGCGACATAGTCCATGATCAACATTCCAGGAGAGTTTGGACTAGCTAGAACATCCCAAAAAATCTGTATATACCTGTATAATTTGTGTACTTTTCATGTACTATTTGTGTTAAAAACTAACTAAAAATCCCAAAACCGTTTATAAAAAAGTGAGAAACAAAAATAATTTCAATATCATCCTGAAAAATACCCTCAAAGCCACCTAGTTTCAGCCACGAAAAGAAAGGGGATAAGTTGAAAAGGGGATACATGTATCCAAAATTTAGGACTACCATTCGCCTTGATTTTAGTTTAAGTTTCCGCTGGAAAGGTCAAGGCATCATTGAGATATAGCGTTTTTAAAATAAAAAGTTCGTCTTGCACATTTAAGGGTTTGAAATTCACAAGCGGTGGGAACCATCGGTAGTGGATCAGGTTGTGCTGAAAACGGACGATAAGTGTTGTGTGTGTGTGCTACTTTTGTGAAAAGCCTGGTCATAAGAAGAGAGACCGCACTGACAAAACTACCCATGCAGCATCAATCATAGTAACCCATGAGTCAGCAGACAACATTTGACAGCTCTATCAGTCGAACTCTAACCGTGATGGCAAAAACAGTGAAGCAACTCCGTTCAGAAATGTGCGAGTTCAAAGAACGGCACCCCACCGTGTCGAAAACGGACATCGTGAGGCACTTTGTGGACGCCGGATACGCCCGTTCCGGCATCTACAATATCTTGACACTATTATACAACAATCAGAACATCGAGAGAAGCCCGGTTCCGGACGACCGACGACCCTGAGCGACAAAAAGCTCCATTTTCCCGATTTTCCCGGCAAATTGCGACGTGGCGGTGGTGATGGACGACGAGACCTATCTCACCCTGGATGGCAACGACGCGGTGTTCTGGCCGGAACTTGCGTCGGCCAACTACTCGAAGCGATCGTTGGAGGAGATGGAGCGGCTGAATATCGATGTGTTACCAAGTCGGCACCCACCCAACGTCCCCCAGCTGCGTCGCATAGAGAAGTTCTGGGCCAACCTGAAGCGTAAGATCTACTCCAATAATTTTGTCGCGAAAACTGAGGACGAATTGATAAATAAATCGAAGAAAGAACAAAAAAAAAACGCCTACACGCATTTTTAACTGCCGGAAAGCCGCTTGCAAGTGCGTAGAATTTTTGCAAGTAAACTTAAATAATTTAACAAAAGCTTAAAACTTAACAAAAGCAATTATTTGTCTTAGCTTTTTTTTCATCACCATCCGAAGAAAAAAAGTCCATTTTTTTAACGTTAATGGTCAACACTAGTGTAAATCCTAAAAACTTCATGAGCTCCGGACTGATTTGAGTGAAATTCGGCATGATTACTATACTCGAATAGTCTCTCGAATACAGAACACTTGCTTAGAGTAGGAGTTAACGTTGGCTTCTTGAGCTAGAGCCATCAGTTTCTTACAAAACAAAATCTTAGTCTTGTAACAGATCTCTATATTAACCTACCTAAGTATATAACTTCTTTTCGAGCGCGAGGCTATACATGGAATCTTCAACTCGCCTGTTGGATTCGAAATGCAATAACAGATATATACAATAACCTTCCTATTGAATTGTTGTCACAATTTCAGAATTAACATGGATTTCTGGTATGAGTAACAAGCAAACTCAACCATTGATAACGTCCAATCGGTAACTCTATCAATGTTCAGCGCAACTTCAAACTTTCCTCGAGCCTCTAGAGAGATATAAAAGACCCATTTGTGAGGTTCACCGGGACCGACTGACCTCCCCGAAACATCATCCAACGTGCCCTCCCTTAATACTCACTTCAAATGGTGAAAATCGTGCGCCTCCGGACTGGGGAAGAACGGCAAATGGTACCCGGAGTGGGCATTCAGCGTCGACAGGATCACCAACGTGAACCACAACCAGGCGACGGCCACGTGGCTTCCGAGCATGAAAATGCCTAAGAACGGTGGCACCAGGTTGCTGAAGATATGCTCGATCGGGTGACAGTAGATGGCGGTGATGGCAATCGGAGCCGTCCACTCGTGGTGTTGCTTGTGGATGAATTTGTAGATGTATCGGTTGTGAAGCAATCGATGGGCATAGTAGAATCCAATTTCCTCGATGAAGATGCAGAATGACAGTTCGGCCAGTACCCAGTGGAAGGTCGGCAGCTCGCGAAGATCGTTCAATCCACGAAACCGCATCGCCTGGTACATGAAGAAGGCCATCGGAATACCAACTAGGGTCTGGTTCATCAGAACCGTCGCGATTACCTTCATAAGCCTTGTTCTATCTACGGGTTCATTTGTTCCCGGTTGCATCTTGTACCGGCGGATACATGCCGGTTTGCAAGTCAGGTCGAAAATGGTGTAGATCCCTCCAAAGAACCAGTACACAAAGACGGTGAAAATGGTCGTGCTGAGAACCCATAGCGTGGCGGGGTCTTCACCTGAAACGATCAAAATTTGAATGGGGAATCTTTTGGGGGTTAATGTAATTGTGGCACCTGTAAAGTCGATGAACCGATCCCAGTGGGCTTGCCAGAAATCTCCCGACGCACCCCAGAACCGCTGAAGGTGCCTATGAACAATAACGGATTAGTATACTGGAATCATGGCAATAATTGTTCTCGTGAAACTCACCATGTCAAAGTGTTTCGGAACGCGGCAAAGCCTACTAAGAAGAAGCTCACAATGACCAAGAAGCTGTAGAGTGACGATAGAAGGTTTGGATTTTGTGGTTCCAGTTGAGATGCGGGGGTTTGCTTCGCAGACTGCTGCTGCTGCTGCGGTTGATCACGTTTCGGACTCGGTGGCGATTGGCCCGCGTTGATCGGCTGTACGGAGCTATCCGTCATGTTGAACGGTGTAGATTCTGTAAAACAAACCGTTAAAAACACATAGATATTAGATCCGACGGCAACAGGTCGTAGCTATGGGAACAACGCGAACGCGAGGAGCAAAACAAAGCAGGCCAGCGCGAGAAAACGCCAGGTTTCTCCCTCTCTGGGCTCGAACCTGATGAAGAGTAACGGAATGTTTATATTGTAAATAAAGCACAACAGAGAGCTTCGAACGTTGTTTTGTGATGACCAACCAAACGACCGCGGTTGAGAAGGGAAAATCGATAAATTGATTTTTCCGTTCTGTCCTGATGTTTTTCCCGGTGAGCGAGGGCTCAGTGCATGGAATACAGATGCAATTTTCTCGGAGCTGATAATCACGGGGGTTTAGATTAGATCTAAAGATTCGATTTTATCTTGATTGAATTAATATTCGGGAATCAATATTAACAAATGCAATACGTAATGAAACAACGAAGAGAGGCCGTTGGCAATGGTTAGAAAGGAAGTTTTCAAATAAGGCGCAATTAGAATCACGTCATTGGCACTCAACCTAAACTTACAAACGGAATTATGTAATGCAAGTTTTCCCACACACTTATCGTCGGTTGTTCGGCAGAAATAATGAATCCTGCAAATCATCGTCGAATATCACTCAGAATTCGAAATTTTCTTTGTCCGGATCCAGTTGAACAAAAACCTGAAACGCAGAAGGCGCAGTTCCGAAAATGTTGCCTAGCTTTGGGGGTAAAACAAAGAACAGCTGATTACATCGCTGCAACCTTCGTCGGAACAACACTTTCAGCTGGGTCTCGGTTTCCATACAATCACGATCCCCGTTGGGTTTGGATGGAGCAAATTTGTTTCCACCAATCTGCGGATTTACTTAATCCCTAATGAGTGAAAATTGTAGAGATTCAGATGACGCACCTGGGTGCTTTCGCCCTTACCTTCTCCGGAACGATGTTTTCTCGACCACTACCAGAGCGATACTGTTGAAAACAAACGGGGCTGAAGCATACATACAAGGTGGTGCTAGAAGAACCAACAAATAAAGCAACAGTAATTCTAGTGCAATATGCATATAACGTAAACATGAAATATTATGGTAGAACAGAGGGGCAATGTATCTGAATAGTCGTAAGGTGATAATTTCGGATGGATTCGAACCCTGTCGTATAAGCACAATGTGAAGAAGGTTAAGTTGGAATAAAATTGTTATTGAACTTAACAAACCATGATTAAGGTGAAACTGGAGAGGAACCTTTTTCCATGTGATTTATAGGTTAGGTTAATTATCATTTCTAGATTTTTGAGACTAAAAATCACAAACAAAGTAAAACAAACAATGCTTAAATTGCTAACCAATGGATACTCCAGTGGAGCAAACTATTCTGGAAAATTTTACGTCTGAAGTCCTAATAGTCTTTGAGGTTTGTGCTCAGAAAATTTCGATGTGATAGGACTTGATCTCGTATGTCCTTAAATCGGCAGTGCACCGAATATGTATTGGCTTATAATCCACCAAATTTGAATTTATATTGAATATCTCGTAAATAAATATTTGTTTTGGAGTGAAAACTCTTCAAATAGCTACTGAAATAGCTTTTAAATTCTCTTATATGAAACAAATTTTTAAATGTTCTCCAGGATAGTGGTTGGGAAACCGTGACGATCCATACAAAAAAAAAATGAAGTTCCATACAAAAAACGTTAAAAGTTATTTTTTGCTTGACATAATTAATGGACGTTCCCCAACGGTTTTGGCCGTCACATTCTGTTTATCGTTACGTTTCGGTACAGTTTTTACCTTAAACAACTTCATACCTTGCCGGTGCTTAGAAGTATGCACGAAAGTAGGGGACATTTTTATTTTTCTTACCACAGTCGCACCGAAAGATCTGGTCTTTTCTGCAATATTTGCTTCACCTTCGCGTCCTTCTGGTAGTTCCTGAGATCCGTTTTTGTTCAGCTCCCAGCCTTCCTGGCTTTTGCAAACGTGTATCGAAAAATTTAAGAACGTTATGGACAGTGTCTGCAGGAAAATCAAGCTTTTTGCAAGTTTTCTTACTGACAGATCCGGATTTTCATTGCGATCGCACACAATTGCACTTGTGCTTCTTTCGACGCCATCTTCGATCACCAAAAACTGATTTTACACAACGAACAGACATACGTTCATCAGTCTGCGAATTATTTCACGCGTTAATGAAGTATTTCCAGAAAAAAACTGGATGTCCACATTTTGTCGCAAACAAGTCTTACTCTTGTTGTAGTACTTCTTGGGGTTGACTTCAGTACTACTAGTTGTCAACATGGACTACACCAAAGGCCAGAATGTTGTCCCTAAGAATTATTGTTTGGCAATTTACATATCTTTTTGAAATCTAGTTACTACTGCATACAACCTGGAGATGACTCCAGCAATTGGAGCTATTCACTTAGACGGCACTTTGCCTCGGATTATTATCTCCAGCAAACATTAGGAATCATTAAACAAAGCTCGTGATAGGCTAGAATAAGGTTTTAATTTGAGCTTCTATTTCACGACTGCATAACAAAACATCATCGCAGGAAAATTGAAGCTGAAATTTTGAAAAATACTATGGTCCAATACTAATAACTTCAACTAGTGCTCAAGCGGCCAACATAGGGTAGTGCTTCTTATTGGTCGTAGTAAAGGTTACGTTGGGAAAGGGTCTAGCCTTGACAACTACACTGTCACGCAGCTCCAGCTAGATAACCTAAAAAAACCGCTTATTCCAAAGGGAAATTGGTTAATTGCTTAGAAATTGATCTAATTTTTTAGTATTTATGCCATTCCAGTTCGAGCAAGGGACACGTACGGACGTGTTTTTCGCTCGCAATAAGAGTTTTTTCTCCGTTTCTCGCGATTGCGTGTCGGTTCGTGATTTATCACCTGCGCTGGCTCATCTTATGGTGGTGGCAAAGCAGAAAAAAGTGCTACAAAGTTTGGAAAAATGGTTCGAAAAAATCGACCAACGGTGACATCCGCTCCCGAATCATTACCGCAACCGGTCAGCTCCAAGCGGCTGCGCCATGATGACGCCGATCCAGTGGATCGTAACGCTCGTCTACTATCGAGCAATCAATTCGCCGTGCTCCTGGTACAGGATGTGCCAAAGATGATAAAGGTTCCCCCACTCTTCACCACGTCAAAGGACATTGCTGCACTCAGGACCGAGCTTGCAGCTATCCAAATCCATCCGCTGTACAAGCTGTGCAGTAATGGCATTAAGGTGATGTGCTCGACGGAGGCTGACTACCGTGCTGTCGGCGCTCACCTAGTCGCGAAGAAACACGAGTTCTACACTCACGACGCGCCCGGAAGCAAGCCATTGAAGGTGATTCTGCGTGACTTTCCAGAACTCACACCGGAGTCAATCTTCGCAGAGCTGCAAGCGGCGGCACTAAAGCCTCAGAAGGTGTTTCCCATCAGGCGCCAGCAACACGGTAACTACCGGGACCAACTCTATCTGGTCCACCTCGAGAAGGGATCCGTCACGATAGCGGAACTGATGAAAACACGGTCCCTTTTCAGCATTATCGTCGAGTGGGACCGGTATCGTCCGAGACAACACAACGTGACGCAGTGTGGCAACTGCCTTGCGTTTGGCCACGGAACTCGTAACTGTCACATGAAACCGCGATGTGGCAAGTGTGCCGGAGCCCACAGTACCAAAAATGGTGCCCCGATGGAAGAAAGAGCGCTACTGAAGTGCGCAAATTGTGGCATGAGAGCAGCAATCGAGCCTATCCAAAACGTGCTGAATTTTTGGCGATCCGCAAGCAGTCATCCACCAAATCCCGGCCTGGTCAACACCGTATGCCACCTCCGATGAACGAGGAAAACTTCCCGACGTTCCGGTATCAAGTGCCAAACCTACCACCGATCCCATTAAATCACCGACATGCAAACCATCCGTCAGCTTCGGTTCATCATCGTTTCGCGGCAGCCGCCGCCGCCCCCAACCCAGCTCCTCCACCAAGCTGGGGCAATCCGAGTTGCAGTACCTCCACGGAACCACCTGTCGAAGGACAGCTCTACGACTCGGAGCAAATGGTCGAGTTCGTTCAAGAGCTCTAAGCCGCCACATCCGTGACGATTAAATTTATCTTCAAATATGGACCATAATCACACCATCAGCATCATCAATTGGAATGCTTGTTCCATCCGGAACAAAACTGTTGAGCTCGGTGACTTCCTTAACAGGAAGGTTATCGACATCGCCATCGTCACCAAGACACATCTCATGCCGGATATCAGCATTTTTATCCCAGGATACCGGATTGTGCGACCGTGACCGTAGCGGCTCTAGTGGAGTAGGAGTTGCGATCGCCCTGCGCTACAACATCAACTGCCATCTGCTTCCGAGCTTTCAGCTGCAGTCAATCGAAGCCATCGGAATCGAGGTCGAAACTGTCGTCGGCCCTATCACCATCATCGCGGCCTGTTGTCCCAAGCAAGCCAGCACCGCTAACGGATCAATAACGGTCCTACGGAATGACATTCGCAAACTAAATCGGAGGCAGGGGCAATTTATCATCGCCGGCGACCTGAATGCGAAACACGAAACCTGGGGGAACACCCGGCGAAACATGAACGGAATAACTTGCAGGAAAACCTGGAAGAGGAACATTACACCGTTCTGGGCCCGGATACTCCCACCCGGTTGAGCAGATCCAGGGTCCATTCGACAATCGACAACCCATGTTAACAACATGGCCCAGCCGATCGTACACCAGGAGCTCAGCTCGGACAACTATCCAGTAGTGGCCGAAGTCGGGTTCTCGGTCAACCGGCATCAAATCACCAGCCGAAACTACCATCGAGTCAGTTGGGAGAGGTTCTGACAACATGTTGACGACAACATCGACTTCAACATGCACTTTGAGTCGGTTGATGATTCGAACGGCAGCTGTAGAACATCGAGCAAGCGATCTCCCAGGCCCGGGAGCATTGATTGGTGATTGATCAGGTGAGCAACTCTGTAACCATTGATAGACCCGAATCGAGTGAGACTTTGCCGACAAGATCCGCTCTCTCCCAGATTGTGCAAAGCCGTTCTGGAAGTTGACAAAAATTTTGAAAACTAAACCAAGACCCATTCCACCGTTGATCCAACTAGACAACAATAGCTCTAAGGATCGCTTGAAATCTCCTGCAGAGAAGGTTGCTGAGATAAGTCAACATTTTGTCAGCTCCCATAATCTAGGACAAAACATCGTCAGTCCACACGAAGCGGCTGTTAGCGCGCTTATTACTAACATCCATCTAAGCCCCAACGATTTCACAGAGGAGTTGGAGATCTCAGCAGACAAATTGTTGACTTATATCAAAAGCTCAAAGAACATGAAGGCCCCAGGTTTCGATAACATCTTGAACTTGGAGCTCAAGCAATTGAGCCCCCACTTCTATAACCATTTGGCGATGATTTTCAACCAATGCCTCCGACTTGGCTAATTCCCCTCGTGTTGGAAGTCAGCCAAAGTCATCCCCATCCAGAAACCTGGGAAAGATCCTTCATGTTCCAAGAGCTATAGGCCCATCAGCCTTCCCTTAGGAGTATCGAAACTGTTTGAGAAAGCGATCTACCGTCGGCTTCTTTCATCTGCCAACGAGCTTAACATCTTGCTCGACGAGCAGTTCGGATTCCAACGTGGTCGCTCAACTGTGCACCAACTCAATCGAGTCATTAACATCCTCAAGCCGAACAAGTCTGTTGCGAAATCATTTGCCATGGCACTTCTCGATATCGAGAAGGCCTTTGATAACGTGTGGCACGATGGCCTGGTGTATAAGCTAAAAAGATACAACCTTCCTATCTTCCTGGTGAAGGTTATTAAACATTATCTGTTGGACAGGATATTCCGTGTTTCGCTGCAAGGTGCAGTTTCCGATGCACAGAAGATTTCCGCCGATGTTCCGCAGGGAAGTATACTAGGTCCACTTCTGTTCAACCTAAAGGGTGTATTCGATAAAAATGGCACACAGAAAATCTTCTGTAACTTTTGAATCATATGAGTAAAAAACCTAGAAATTTGAGTAGATCTTATCCATAGTGTAATATTTACATCTGCCAAGTTTCATAGTTATACATTCAGTAGTTCCAATCATGTCGTCGAAACAAGAAATTGACCGTGAGAAAATTTTGTGCACTCACAATCAAAATCCAGGGGCGTCCCACCGGTGGATTGCTAAAAGGCTTGGAATTGCAAATACAACTGTGTCTCGTGTAATAAGCTGGGCTTTCAAGGAGCGTCTGAGTGTCCAAAGGAAGGAAGGGAGTGGTCGTAAAAGTGGTCCAATCGACAGTAAAATGGCCAGGAAAGTCGTACAACAATTCAAGAACCGTCCAATCATGTCAATTCGAGATGTCGCTAAAAAGTCTAAGGTGTCAGTCGGTTTTGTGCAGAAAACCATGAAGCGTGCTGGTTTACATGTTTACAAAGTGCAAGTAACCCCAAACCGGAATGATAAACAAAACATCACTGCGAAAACCCGCGCCCGGAAACTTTACACGAAGCTGCTCACCAAATCCGGTTGCATCGTGATGGATGACGAAACATACGTCAAGGCCGACTTCCGTCAACTTCCTGGGCAAGAATATTTCGTTGCCAAGTCGAAGTTCGATGTTCCGGAGGATGTTCGAAAGAAGAAACGATCGAAATTTGCAAAGAAGTTTCTAATCTGGCAGGCGATTTGCAGATGTGGTGAAATAAGTGCTCCCTTCATCACTTCCGGAACAATAAACGGTGCGATTTACACGGAAGAGTGCCTTAAGAAGCGTCTCTTGCCATTCATTAAGAAGCACAAAGGATCAACTCTGTTTTGGCCTGATCTAGCATCCTGCCACTACGCTCGAAACGTATTGCAGTGGTACCGAGCCAACGGAGTCAATTTTGTGCCAAAGGATATGAACCCACCAAATTCACCGGAACTTCGTCCAATTGAAAAATTCTGGGCAATTATGAAAACGGAACTTCGCAAACATCCCAAAACTATAAAAACAGAGCTAGAATTGAAGAAAATTTGGGTAAAAACAACAAAAACACTGGGAAAATCGATTGTACAAAATTTGACGGGTGGAGTGAAAAGGAAGGTGCGGGCATTCGGGATGGGAGACGAAATTGAATAAAACAGATGTTGTAAATCAAAACTCATTAGTAGTTCTTCATTCCCTGAAAATTTCAAGAAAATCCGATAATCAGTTTAATTTTGATGAGTATGTATGTGTGTGCCATTTTTATCGAATACCCCTTTATTCACCTCGGACATACCCTCGCTCCCTGAAAATGGATCTCTGTCGTTGTTCGTCCACAATGGTAGGGTAACAAAAGCGCTTACAGCGAAACTGCAGCGAAGTCTGAATGTTCTGTTAGAATACTTCACCGAATGGAAGATCTGTATCAACGCGGCGAAGACCCAGGTCATCCTATTTCCACACTCCAACTCTCCCAGACTTGTTCCGCCTGAGGATTGTAAAATAAGCCTAAACAACACAACGGTGGAATGGGCCAAATCAGCTGTCTATCTTGGCGTTACCATAGACAGCAAGCTTATTTTCAGGGAGCAGGTTGACAAAACGGTCACAAAGTGTAACGTTCTGTTGAAGCTACTGTACCCATTGATCAACAGAAGGGCTACATTATCCCTGAAAAACAAGCTTGCTGTCTACAAGCAAATCATACTTCCAGTCATCGAGTACGGCATGCCAATCTGGGAGAGTTGCGCTAAAACACATCACCTGAAACTTCAGAGAGTACAAAACAAGTTCCTCAGGATGATAATGAACACCCCTCCGAGGACAAGAACATCTGAGGTCCACCGTCTGGCCGAGATAAAAATGCTCGACGATCGTTTTAGTGAGTCTATCAATCGGTACAGGGCACGCTGCCTGACATCGGATCACCAGATCATCCAGAATCTGGTTCCCCACCCCTAGGATTTTCAAATTGTAGTTTTAGCAGTAGATTAAGTAGGTTATCAAATTTTAACAAACAATGCCCTAAGGGCTGAACTGAAAAAAATAATTAAAACACAAAACACACTTAACACATAAGACACATGAAAGATTAAACAAGCTGAAGAGCCCATTGGGCTAAAACACTTAAAAAGAGTAAATTAGTATGAAAGACAAAGAATAGAAATAAAAAACAAATTAAGTAAGTAAGTAAGTATTTATGCCAAGTTGCCATTATGCCAAATGTTTCTAATGAAACGTTAATTTAAAGATTATCTATTCAAATTATCTTTCTAAAACTGTCCGGTGCCGATTTTTTTTTTTTTTTAATCATTTATTTTCCGTCGGCCTATTTCCTCACATTGTGACAATCACCGACGCCAGGGAGACGACTCCACCACCTGGACCCTACCTAACGACTCATGACTATGAACCGGGACCAACGGCTTTACTTCCCTTCCGAAGGAAGACGTGACCAAGATTTTTTCGCCTCAGAAAAACCACCGACGTCGACTGGGATTGAACCCAGACCCACTGGGGTGCCAGTAGCAGTCACGCTTACCACTACACCACCGACGCCGACCGTCCGGTGACGATGCCAAAGAGCTTTATACCAATAGGATTTTTAATGTCTAAGTTATGCCCAATTATAATTATGCCCACTGAAGCTGAAGCAGCTTTCATTTTCCGACATATATACCAAATGGTGTTTGTGGCAAAAGACAGTAATTTTTTTTCTTTGTTTTATGCTAAATGATCATTATCCCAAACGGTCCTATTGATTATCCAACAGCTTATGCCAAACGACCTAAGTTAGTTGGTCTAGATTTTTGTCCAAGTGTAAATATTCACAAGTTTCAATCAGCTACGAACTTCAGCAGAATGCATACAAGCCACTTTGATTTCAACCAACAAACACAACACCCAAAGTGATAACGAGTGAAAGACCACCGTACGAAACTGTCCAACCGGCATAGACATCTTTTGCAATGTTTTGCATAAAATATTTTTATCTCTCCTTTGGCCGTCGTGACGCAAGTCTGTCGCAAAACATAGTTCGCATATCTTCCTTAATGGATGGCTTTCCGACGGACTAGGTAGTCCAAATATGCAAGAATTCGAACCGGTGGCGGCCTACTCACTTAAAAACAGCATCAGGTGAAAGTCAAGAAAAAAAATTGATTAAATCCACCACTGCTGGGACCTGACCCTTCTTACAATATTTATTTTATGATGTGATCGCATGACGGGTCTAACTCAAGTGAACCATATAAATTCATCGATCATAATTATCGAGGCTTTTTTCGGAATCGGTCAATGAATTTCAATAACGTTCAATGGCGTTCAATGGGGCCACTACTATTGTATACGGATTACATCGGTTGTCTGTACGATTTGTGGTATCGAACATTCATTGTAAGAGTTTTGAGTTGTATTCGAATAGAATAAAGCAATGTTGGATCACTTTCGATCCGAACGCTGAGCTGGTAACGAGGTGTTATTTTTTGCGCTACACAACCAATGACTATTCAGTCTTCCCTTGGAGAAATATTTTGCCCGTGATTCAAAAGTTGTGACGAGGAAGAAGGTATGGCGTGCATTGGGTAACTGACAAATTCCCTGAAGAAAACGCGATTACTGTAGAATTACGGAGTGCAAGTTACGAAGGTGCAGCTACAGGTGGTGTGGATTCCATCAAATTCATCAAGTTAGGAAGCTTTAGAAAACCATTGTTCTTTCTTCGAGAGCGCCATTTAGAAACCGAATACATGTTTATTTTTTCCATTAAAGACAAACGCAATTGTTTATTTGCGACACAATTGTTTTAACCTTGTTAAGACTTCTGTTCTAAAAGCGGGTGAAAGTTGAAGATATTATGAAAATTACGCATAACAATAAGATTGAACTTTTTTTTCTCTACGAAAACAGGCATCCAGTGAATTTTACCGAAAAGGAAATCTACACGCTCAAAACACCTTCTCTTTCTTTCGTATTACTCAATTTTTGACTAGATCCACTTTTTACGAAAATTGAGTAACTTTTCCGTGTGAAAAAAAAAGGAAAGTAATACGAAAGAAAGAGAGGGTGTTTTGAGCGTGTATATTCACCGTACATTTGGCAAGCGATCGACCTTTCGAGACGTTCGAATTTTGAACAACACTATTGAGCCTTACCGTAGAGGAATTTCTTTCACGGAATGGATTGAACGGCTTGATTTTTTTCCAAGCCAATGATATCCTCGGAGGACCAGTGGTTTATAATGAGTTGAAATTGTTGTACCCTAATACGAACATTGCTGATGTTGATCATAAAGACATGGTTGCCAAACTCCAAACGAGATTGGACAAAACTGAATCGGACCTAATTCAGCGTTTTAAATTCAATAACCGTGTGCAACAGCCGGATGAGTCTTTAGAAGACTTCGTCTTGTCAGTGAAACCGGAAGCTGAACTTTGTTCATTCGGTGACTTTAAGGAGTTGGCGATCAGGGATTGTTAATGTTGAGCGTCTGCAGGTTTATCAGCTTGGCGTGAAAACGGGATTCCTTAACGGAACACTTCAAGAGGAGATTTACATGGTTCCACCTGATGTGATGGTCTCGCCTTAGGAAATAAGAAGCTTGTATGTCGTCTGAACCATGCCTTGTATGGTCTCCAGCAAGCTTCTCGCACGTGGAACGAACGGTTCCACCAGTTCGTCACCAGACTGCGTTTCAAGCGCAGTGAAAACGACCAGTGCTTGTATGTGCGAACGGTGAACGGCGAACGAATGATCCTAGTCCTCTACGTTGATGACATTCTCATCATTGGACGTGACATGTGGTGATCAAGAGCTGCTTCAAGAAGGAATTTGCCATGTCCGATCTTGGAGAGGTGAGCTGCTTCCTCGGAATGCACATCGCGAGGCGGTTCATGAAGACTTCGCAGCGAGCATATTTGGAGAGTCTCCTTCGGCGCTTTGGCATGGAGGATTGCAAATCGATCTCCTTAAGCCTTTTCCCGAGCTGGTGGGCTGTCTGGCATACCTTGCCCACATTTCACGACCGGATTTGTGCGCAGCAGTGAACGTGTTCAGTCAGTTGCAAAGTTGTCCGACGAATGAACACTGGTGCTACCTGAAGTGCATCCTTCGCTATGTGCAGGGCACTCTAAATGTCGGTCTGGAAATCCAAGGTGGCGAAGCCGAAGCAGCGTTGATGGTTTTCTCAGATGCCGATTGCGGAAATGACATCAACGATCGGCGGTCGATGAGCGGCTACATTCTGTGAGTATTCGGAGGCACAGTGGCTTGACTAACGCGGAAGCAGCAAACAGTGGCCTTATCTTCGACTGAGGCCGAGTTTGTTGCGCTATGCACGGCCGTCTGTGAAGGCATATGGATGCGTAGGTTTTAAGGTGATCTCAGAGTTGTCATCGAAAGATCCGTGCCGTATTAAATTCAACTCCGAGAACTGGAGTACAACGAGGCGATGTAGTCATCAATTACATTCCTTCGGAGCATCAGTTGGCGGATGTTATGACGAAAGGGTTTCCGTCCGTGGCCTTTAGACGTCTCCTGAAGGGGATTGGCGTGCAAGGTTCCAGACATTGAGCAGGGGTGACGAGAAACAATTTCCGTCACAGGTATTCGTCCACAGCCCTGCAGTAAACCGTAAGTTTATTCTTTGTATTGTTTTTTTTTAATTCCAAATAACGAACTCGAACGTAAATAAACTATTGTTAAGTTGCTCTCTAATGTCGCGTCTCTAATGTCCGTTCGAATTCCCAAATCTTATCAAAAAGTGTCTGGGAACATAGCAGAGCTAAAATCGTTTTTGGGGCTAATTAACTACTATCATAAAGTCATCTCTCAGTTATCATCCAAATTGTTCAGGTTGTACAGTTTATTAGAGAAAGATGTTCGAGTGGAATGATATGTGTCAGACAACATTTGAACAAAGTAAGAACTCACTGATAAATGCAGATTTTCTTTAATTTTTTGGTCCTAAAAACATTAGTTGTGGTGTCTGATGCTTCGAGTTACGGATTGGAGGAGTTATCGCGCATATTGTGAATGGAGTGGAAAAGCCCAACTCCTTCACGTCTTTTTCGTTGAATGATGCTCAAAGAAGTTACCCTATACTCCACCTAGACGCACTGGCCTTGGTGTGTACCATAAAAAAATTTCATAAATATCTTTATGGACAACATTTTTCGTATACACTGATCATAAACCTCTGGTGGGTATTTTTGGGAGGGCTGGTAAAAACGCGATATTCGTGAATTCAAAGATTTGTTTTGGAACTTCCAATTTATGATTTTGAAATCAGGTACAGACTATCAGCAAAAATGGGCAACGCCGATTTTTGCTCAAGATTTCCTTTGATGCGGTAGGTTTCCAAAGAGTGTGACGTACATTTTGTGTCTAGCATATACTTTGGGAATGCGTTTCCCAAGGATTATGCGGCAATTGCTGATTCAACAAAGGAGGCAGAATGGCTGCCTGAAAGGGTGTTAAAACGCTTTGCGGATGTGTATTCAAATCTGCATGAATTAAAATTTTTAGACGGTTGTTTATTATATAAGGACAGGGTTGTAATACCGCAGCAAATGCAGGGAAGGATATTGAAGTTATTACATGCCAACCATTCAGGTGTCGTTAAGCTTAAGTAACACCAAATGTTTGATTGCATGCATTTTTGCTCAAATGTGACACATGATTATGTTACCATTCCGATGATAGAAAACCTTTTCGGGTACAACTATAGAATTGAAATAGCGCAGAAGGTGGAGCCTATAAAACATAATTTATGTTTGATACTTGCCATTAACAAAAAATTCTAAAATATTTATGTAGCAAATTTTGTCGACAAAAAAGGTTTTCATCAACTAGGTTCATACTGTGGACTCTAAGCTTACCAGATCGGTGTTCTTACCACTCGACCGTCTCGACATATGAGATAGAGATTAGTCAGAATCCTCTTAAACCCTACCAGTATCCTATTTACTAACCTTATATGGGACCTAAATAGATATTCACTTTGATATAAGAGCCTTCACGTCTTTCACGGTAACAGATGTTATCACGTAAGCAATTTCATGTTATCATACAACCAATCTCATCACTTCTGATGTTTGATCATGAAAGCAATGCACAACTGGAATTTTCAATATTTCATTCTAGCAAAACAGAACTAGGTTCAGTGGCAAACGAGTAGGTGACATAAATAGATATAGAATATATATCTATCTTAAAGAAAGCTCAAAAACTGTCTTTTTCCGTCCAATACGGCGCTAATCAAACATACCTGACAAGTTTTGTTGCCATTCGGCCTTTCTCGCATATGTTTGTTTCTTGAAATACGGAAGACTTAAGTGGATGCATTTATGAAACAAAATATACAAACAAGATTTCAGACGTAAACAAACATGTCCTAGCTGAAAAACTTCAAAAACATGTATGACAAATAAATTAGTCGACTAAATGAATCTAGATTTGAATTGCATCAAAGGAACATCTTCATGACTAAACTAGTCAGATCACACTGTTATTGAACTACAGCATGACACTTGATAAATAAAACTTGAATATTTATGTTTTCGGTGCTACTTGGGAGATGAAACCGGCGATATGTATATTGGTTCGGAGTCAATTCCGACATTGAACAATTTGTCGCAAAATGTGACGTATGCGTATGGCAATAGCACCGAAGCCCAAAGATTTATCTAACTGGATACCTGCTACTTAACTGTTCAGCCGAATACATATTGATTTTTTATTTTATTTTAATCAGCATACATTTCTCCTCATCGTTGATAGCTACTCTAAATGGTTAGAGGTGGTATAGACGAGAAGAGGAACCGACTGTAATCAAGTTTTAATGATGCTGGTAAAACTGTTTGCTAGATTCGGTCTACCAGACGTTTCAGTCTCGGGCGGTGGTCCTCCATTCAATTCCCACAGTTTTAAGAAATTTTTGGAGAACTAAGGAATTATTGAAAAGTGCACCTAGCAATGCACTATGGTCCAGATTACAAATTTACGAGGAAACATGCTCCCAGCACCTAAACTTGACACTTTACAGCAAAGTGATGTTCTACAACATGGTTTGTATCACTAAGGCCCATTTTTTCATGTTAATTAAAATTAGGATAGTCCCCATTTTCAAGGAAATACAAAAACTAACTTTTTTATTTGCAGAAGTAGACGTTTACACTCTTGGGCAAAGTTGTAGCGCAGAAAATTTCATGGAA
Organism: Aedes japonicus; assembly: GCA_034211315.2. Taxonomy (NCBI): domain Eukaryota; kingdom Metazoa; phylum Arthropoda; class Insecta; order Diptera; family Culicidae; genus Aedes; species Aedes japonicus. The sequence continues at coordinate 80,610 of JASCZW010003225.1, read as the reverse complement.
TTTTTATATACACATTTTTTGTAGCTTAAAAACTGACCGATTTAGAGCAATTTTCCCTCATCAACTTAGAGTGTACCATAAAAAATGTTTTTTTGCCCTAACTTTTTTATTTCAATTTCCATTGTAAAATTTTGTTGATTGGTTAAAGCTAGCGGCAAAGTTTGTAAATCAAAGTACGCGTCTTTAAAAGTTCTAAAACTCGTTGCAACACAACTTTACGGTGGGAATTGAAATAAAAAAATTAGGGCAAAAAAAACAACATGGTACAGCCTAAGTTGATGGGGGAAAATTGCTCTAAATTGGTAAATTTTTAAGCTACAAAAAATTTATATATAAAAATTACATGAAATTTTCTGCGCTACAACTTTGCCCAAGAGTGTAAACGTCTATTTCTGCAAATAAAAAAGTTAGTTTTTGTATTTCCGTGAAAATGGGGACTACCCTAATTTTAATTAACATAAAAATGGGCCTTAGTGATACAAACCATGTGGTAGAACATCACTTTGCTGTAAAGTTTCAAGTTTAAACGCTGGGAGCATGTTTCCTCGTAAATTCGTGATTTGGACCATAGTGCAATGGCCAGGCAGAGAGATTGGTAAGAACCGTGAAGGAAGAACTAAATTTTTTTTTACTAGACCCGGAACTGATGGAATTGAGATTGGAGGACCTAATCAATCTGTTTTTATTTATTTATCAGAATACAGCTTCATCGCAGGGTGAATTCTTCTCGGAGAAGTGGTTTTCATATAAGCCAAAGACTTTAGTTGATCAAATTAACCCAAAAATAAGCCACAAAAATATCTAACAACTCCTCAAATCAATAATGTAAATAGTCCAAAGGCCGATGCAGTGAGGCAGTCTGATCCCTTAGACAGACTTTCTGGTGGAGACGAAACCATAACCCTAACGTTAAAGTACGATGGTTAAAAGCAACGTTTCTAAAAGGGTTTTCGATCAATACATTTCAGATTATTATTGGAAACGCAACAATCATGGCTCATCGGGCCCAGCTGAAAATTAGTAGAAGGACACCTGTAACTTCGCGTTCAAAAGTCATTTCGACGAACAACACCAAAGGGTTGCCAATGGGCGCAGACAGGTACGGGGAAGTAAGATTCCCAAATATACCCTTTCAGTATCGGTTTACCGACCGAGCAATCTGATCCTCAACTGAACAACACAAAATCCAGAGAGAATAGTAAAAGAGTTGGATATAGAAACAGTCGAAACATACTATGAATCCATTGAATCGCTTTTGGCAAATTACTTCTGATGGTTGAACTTCAAATTACTAATGGAAATATCAACAAGTTTTCGATAGATACATTATACGACGGTATATGGACGAATCCAAGTTAAAAAAGAAGAAGAAGAAGACACCGAGTGGTGATAAATCTGAAAGATCTCATGTTAAAGTATAGGACGAAAATTTAAAAATGCTTCTAAACAACTCAAATGAAATTCAGTTTAATTCAAATGAAAGGCAGTTTAACGTATGATAGATGAAACATCCAGAACTACTCAGTAAGGACATCATCAGCAGAATAAAAATTAAATAAAAATAATGCCCCTATTGTGCAGCTTTGGATGTTTCATCCATCATACATGATCATGCAAACCGCTTTAAATTAGGATTTTATTTGAATTTTTTAGAAGCATTTCAAAATGTTCGTCTTATACTGTATATTTGTATATATATATTTGTATATTAATGTATGTAACATGGGAGCTGTCATAGTTATCACCACTCGGCGTCTTCTTCTTTTTTCAACCTGGATTCGTCTAATGGATACGGTCCCAGCGATTGCAATACTTCCGTCCACCAAATGAGTAATAGTAAAAGTTTGTTTATTTTGCTCGATCGCATATAACCTAGTTTGACAAAAAATCCAAAAATAAACTCATAAAATACGGTGGTCAAAGATTGAACCGAGACTTGCGGCTAGCAGCAAGGTATTTATATATCACATCAAGCCGCAAAAAAAAACATTCCATTCACGCTCAACTTGGTTCAAATTGCTCACATCCACATATTCCACAAACATTGAGACGAACCGGCGAATAGAAAAACAATAAACCGAATTAGGTATGCGAATGGCCGAAGAATCCTCTCATTCACTACGACTACTCCACCGAAGAACTACTGTTATGATCATCACCTCACCTATGGTTGCACTGATGATGATGATGATCGTCATCATCATCATCCGAACAGTCGGAGTTGTTCTTCCAATACACCGTCAAGCACGCGAGCGCGAGTGCCTACAACCAACGTGTGAACCGCTCGCGCATCTCCGCTCATTCGATGAAGCAAAGTCAGTAAGTACACTTGCAAAAAAGAGTCGTTGTTCGGCAGTACTTGTAGCGGTAGTACAGTTCCAACGTTTCACGCAGCAGCTGCGATTACACAAAATATCAATCAGGCAATCTCGGAGCCGGAACCCGAGCAAGTTGTTTTTGTGCTAAGATAGGAAAATTATCTTCGAAGAAAGTGTTGCAATTTATACCCCGATCTAGCGGCCATCGGCATGTCGTTGGGAGTGGAAATCTTCGATCTACCGGCGAGGCACTTTCAAGTGTTCTGGGGTGCATCCGGGAATCTGTGGCAGTCACTGTGGGATCGGTTGCTGGACATAACAGGTGACATTTTTGTGTGTGTTTTATTTATCGGTCTCTCGCTCTAGAGAGGGTAATTTAAGGTCACGTTCGTGGTTGCAAATCAATTATGGACAATTTGTCATATGAAGGGCTCGTTCAGCTCGTGTACGGTGTGGGTGAACAAAGAGAGTGTAAACAAAAAATACGCGAATTGCGTTGCGCATTCGATTGGTTGATGTTGTTTATTATAAGGAAGTAAGTTCACGAGCATTCACCATCCATGTCGAGTTCGAAAGTTGAGTTTCACTTTCTGCAAAAAACGCAAATTTGATAGCCTGTTCAGATGACCTCCTTCCGCGAAACAAGAAGTTTGTCGATAACCGGTGCGACACGCGCTAATCTTATCGCAAGGTAGTAGACTTTGAATTGTTGTGCTAATGCTAAGGGACCAGTGGCGGAATTAATTATATCGGCGCTTTATGGACCCCCTGTCGTTCCAAATGGCCATGGTCATGGTTGTTATCGCGTACTTCGATGTGATTTGCGCCTTAATGGCTTTCTGCTGAGTCATCCACTTATCGTGCAACGACTTTCTACCAATTGAGCGCCACTCACAAGTTTTCCTCTCTACTTCCAGGCGACGACCCCTTCCGACTATGGATCTTCGGAACTCTTATCTATACCATGATTCTCTACTGGACCATCGGCTCCATCTACACGCTATTCGACGTGACGAATCAACCGGCTTTCCTGCGGCGCTACAAGGTCCAACCGGGAACAAATGAACCGGTAGACCGCGATCGCCTACGACGCGTAATCCGCGACGTCATATTCAACCAAATCTTCACCGGTCTACCGATGCTTTTCGGCCTGTACCACGTAATCGAACCGCAAACTCCCCAAATGATCCGACAGTTACCCACATTTACCACCGTGCTGTGGCAGCTGGTGGTGTGCGTAGTGATTGAGGAGTTCGGTTTCTACTACAGTCACCGCCTGCTGCACCATGGGCGAATCTACAAATTCATCCACAAGCAGCACCACGAGTGGACTGCTCCGATCGCCATCACGGCCATGTATTCGCATCCGATTGAAAATTTGGTCAGCAATCTTCTGCCGATCGGAGTAGGCGTGTGGACCTCCGGATGCCATATCTCCGTCGCGTGGCTGTGGTTCACGGTGGCCATTTCCAACACCCTGCATGTCCATTCCGGGTACCATCTGCCGCTACTACCCAGCCCGGAGCAGCACGATTACCATCATTTGAAGTATGCGTTCTTTTTCTTTTTGGTAGAATCATGTGATAATTTATTCTTTTTCGAAATCAGGTTCACGCAATGCTTCGGGGTGCTGGGAGTGCTCGATTGGCTGCACGGGACAAATAGTATGTTTAAGAGCTCGAAGCAAGCGGAGAGGGATTACATTATGACCAAACTGACGCCGGTGCGCGAAGTTCATCCCGACCAGAATGGGGTCGTCAAGAAGAGCCAATAACGAAGAAGAAGGTTGTGTTTTAGCCGTGCTCGAACAAATCAGTAACGTAAATTAGTGATCAATGCAACTGAAATGACATGTGCTCTGTTTACAAGTAGCAAGTGATTGGGGGTTATATATTGGAGAATATATTTTTTTAAATAAATTATGAAGATGGAAATTGAAAAAATAAACAGCTGAAATTTCAGTATCTGTGATTTTTTCAATGTGAAAGACCATCTTAAAAGCGACTTAAAATATAAATGAAGTTTAGTCATATTTGTCAGAATTCTAGAGTACTGTGAATCGGCAGATTTGAAGGATCGAAGTGGGCTTTGTTCGATGATGGCAACAAATATTTTTTTCTTCCGTCAAAAATTACAAATTCACTTCCGATTTTTTGCTTTCCAAGTACATATGTATTTTCCATTGAACTACGGTGGAAGAGCTGAACGCTGGACCTCGACCGTTAAAAGTTAGGCTGCGGTCGTGAAAAAGTGCGTGAATGTCTTTCGAGAGGAGTTCGTAAGATAAGGTGAGGTGGTTACATTGTGAGTCCGTTTTTATTTTCTAAACCGTGTTGTAAAAATTGTAAAAAAAGGGAAGAAACTCGTGAAGCATACTTCTTGTATTATATAGAGTGTTTGAGCTGATCAGAAGAAAGCTATGTTCATAAAGAAATTGTTTGTTAAGTTAGCCAGCACCTAGATATTGGTGGTGCATTATATGCGGATTTGCGATGTGTTTTAATGGTGCCATTTGGACGTTAGGATTTAATGCTTTTAAAGCTGATCCAGTTTAGGATTGGAAGCTCCAGATTTTCTGTCTCTTCCTGGCAGTTCATCCAAAGAACAGTGTTCCCCAGACTTGGTTATAATTGATTTTACACTCGCGTGACGAATTCCAAAGCGCTTCGCCAATTATCGCATACTTACACCCTTTTCACGTAGCCATGTGTCCAAAACCAGGGGCCTGGCAACCCTATCCTTGTACTAACGTTTGACAGTATGCAACATATCACGGGCCTTATTTGAATAAGGCCCGTCTGACGTTTGTTACTACAGGTACGAGCCCCAGTATTGTTTACAAACAATGAATCTTTTGATGTTTCGATGTTAGAGATGTTGGCTAAAGCAAAATGACTTCTCGCCAGCTCCCTGTCCAAAACCTTAATTTTCAATATGAGACATTTTAAAAACGAAGAATTTCAAACCATGCAAATAAGTAAACAGCCGAAAGATGACAGTTAAACGCATATCATGCTAAGATGAACGCATTAAAACCATCACAAATACACGCGTACAACGCAAATGTACGTGGATAGCTTATTTTCGATACATTCCATATCAAAGCAAATATATATAGGGTAACGGGATGAAATGTTAGCCTATCACCTTCATTCGGCCTATATACCAAATATGTCATTAATTTAGCGATATTCAACAAGTTCGTGTTCCTAGTAGCAAGGTTGCGGCTTATCATTTTTGACTTATCCATATTCATTTGCCGATAGCTCTTCTCAGAAGCTCAATTTCAAAATATAATGTACGATGAACTTATGGTGCTTGAGTAGACCTACAACTTGGTCTAACAATACATAGCTCTATCTCTTATATCTGAGGAGTAAGAGCGTATATTCGCAGTGATCTTCGCGATGAAATTCGCGGTGAAGATCACGCGATTATCATCGTGAAGATCACTGTGAATATACGCTCTCATGTCGAAGATATAGGAGTTAGAGCAATGTACTGTTAAACAAAGTTGTAGGTCTACTTATGCACTACAAGTTCATCATACATCATATTATCAAATTGACCCTCTGAAAGGAGATATTGGCAAATGAATATGCCTGAGTCAAAAATGATAAGCCGCAACCCTGCCTAGTAGGATGACCGATATAGTTAACTAGAAATTAGAAGAAAACTTAGTATTTTCCATTTAATTCCAACTACCTTTGCTTATCTTGACAGATACGCGTATTTCATCCACAATGTGCAGACTTCTTCAGTGTCGTGTACTAGCTGAGTTATAAGTACAGTGACCATTCGCTAATTGCAATTTCGTTAATTGCAACGGCTTTTAACTGCAAGTTCACTAATTGCAACGTATTGCAATTCAAAATCAATTAACTGTCATATGGAAATGTCAAGCAGTAATCTGTCATTCACGATCCTTGGTTCATGAGTTTTTGACAGTCAATTTGACGTTGTCAAATGTTGCAATGAGCGAATGTCATTCGCTCATTGCAATGTAAACATGTTGCAATAAACGAATGGTCACTGTATCATATTACAGAATTTATTTTATTATCTCTTTCAATACATTCTTATGTCAAATAAATTTAACTAATCATGTTTTTTGTTGTTGCATGAAGAACGTAATCAATTATAATGTTTGAAATTGTAAACATCCTTCTTATCATCATGCAACCCTCGAATTGGACAGCAGTTTCTGCTAGAACCAAAGATGTTTAGAGAATGTATTGATAGGTCCGTAAGATCACGGCAGGTTGTGAAATTGAATAGAAGTTGTTGAAATTGAGCGTAGGGCATGTTTGAAAGGCGGCATCCGATCAAGCAAACAACCGCTTACCTAGCTACCCCAGTGCGGGACCCGGGAAGGGGACCCCATTGACAGACAAAGGCAAGGAGATTGGCATTGAACTTGCTCTTTGCGAAGAAATTTGTAAACAATGTGCAAACCCTGAGACGCAAAACTAGCTTATCATTGAATGTAGAGAAATGCGGAGAAACGTCAACTGGAAAATTTATCAAGCCAAATCCCGCTATGCTTTGCCCGACCTATACTGCCTGTAACCGCATATCAGTCCCATATTACTTTTTGACGTTTTTGAGTTATGTTGCGCAATTGCCTTATTTTTTATCATATTTTCGAAAGCAATAATAAAATTTAGCAGTTAGTTACAAAAAATGTGAAAAAAATATCAGGTCGGTTTGTCCCATCTTGAAAGTAACCGCATATGAATCCCATTATTGAAGTAACCGCATATGAGTCCCATTTTAAAGGGGCAGTAAAATAAAAATATTTAACACCTTTTAGAATTATGGTTGTATTTCTCAAATGTTTAATCCTTCTTAGAGACATGATAAAATAATAAATTAAGCAAAAAATGTAATTGTAAACAGGAATAATATTGGATTAAAAAGCCATTCTACCAATCAGTCTCCCGTTTTTCCAGTTTAAGACAATTCAATTAAAGATCTCTTCTTCTATTCCTCAACCAATAGTAAAATGGTTTTGAATTAATTGGTTTTTCCTGTCAGCGTCAATGGCTGACGAGGTTGGAGCTTTTTTTTCAATTGACCTTCTAGATCAAAGTCGTCAGCTGAAATTAGTTTTTCTTGTTGGTTTGTAAATAATTTGCAGCACTTCAAGTCCTTACCTTTTACAGAGTTACTTTAGTGAAGATACAGGGATCCTTACTTCACGATAATATATCTTTGGAATCGTAATGGCTACACTCTTTGACGCATCCGAAATTCTCCAAAATTACAACAAGAGCAAGGCACCGCGCCGTCTTTCTGTTAAGTCACGATTCAGAAATTGTTTTTTTGCGATTTTTTTGTTCCGGTGTTCATTGATTCCGCCTCTGTGGCAAAAAAGCTACTATCTGAGTCATGATCCGCATGCATAATACGTGAAACATTATTCAATGCATCACGTACCTTCTCTTGATCTGCATTTAAAGATGGAGCATATAAAGCTGCATCACCTTGAGGATCATTATCCACTGACACAAGTTTTTCCGCTTTTATGGAACAAAAACTTTCACATGTTGCATCCTCACCAGAGTGCTTTTAAACTGATCTGCATTTGAAAATAAGAATTGGCTCACATTATCGAATTGCCATGATTCCTTTCTTTCTTGTCCTACGAGAAAGAAGTGAAATTCGACCAAACCCCTTGAATTTTTTCACGATTCTAGGTAGAAATAACTTTGCAGCTCTTGTCATCGCATCAAATCCACAATCTTCGTCGACAGAACTTTCATCACTATCATCAAAGTAACTCTTGATTAGCTCTAGGACATGTTGATTTCGTAAAGAAATGTGAAATCTCCGTGAAACACAAGCTTAGAACAGCAATTTTCAACTCGTTCCAGTCGGTCAAATATTACATAATACGCTAATTAACGGGTGCAGGTTTCGCGTCTTTTTATGTTCAAAATTTATAATTCTACATTTTTGGCCACATTACATGGAAAGGGAGGGGTGTTGATCATATCTTATGAAAGTACTGCATGGTGAAGGGAGAGTTAAAATGGTCGGAAAATGACTTACGTAATATTTGAAGGAACCCCATGACAAAGCATACCGCATCAGAGCGATATTGTTGAACAAACAGAATGGGACTGGTATGCGGTTACATTTATGCTTGATGGACAAAGTAACTGCATATTTTGTCCCAATGCGTTTTTTCTTCAAAAACACATTTTTTTATTTTACTTTTGATTGTATAGTAAACAATGCATACTATTACACATAAACTATCAAAATATTGAGTAAAAAAGTACGCCAAACAGGCTGAATTAAGAAAAATGCTTTCCCAACTTGAATGATCGTTATCTCGGTTTGCTGTTTTTCAATATGGGACTGATATGCGGTTACAGGCAGTATAAACCAGCCTTTAAATAAACTGCTTTCAAAGAAGACTGGGAGAACGGTTTAAATTCAACCGCAAAAAAGACGTCGCTGGTGGTGCAGTCGATCTGGTATCAACTCGTTACCGGTATTTCAGTCGTTACCGGTGGGATTTTGCGAGACGAAAAATCTCCGATCATTCGGAAACGAAGTAGAGCCACAGAGAACAGACATCCAAACTGGAGTGCCCTCCGTGTGTAAATTTCCGTAACTGACATTTTAAAATTACAGCTCGTTTCCGTTAGTTTTGGTGAATCGTACGTAGATGCCGTATGCCGTCACCTGCGTGCCTCGAGATTTGATGCTCAATGTCAATTTTAGTTTGGTGAAACTTAGACTAGACAGCGCTGATGTTCCAACGGTTTGCTTTTGAAAATTGACACAGTAAATTGAGAAAAGAATGTTCGAGCCTGGATGTCTGTTCTCGGTGGTAGAACCGTTGGTCCCTGCTCATGTGTTAATGGGTTTGATATATACAGTCCAGCTCGTCTCCCGGGCGTGACGAACTAACATCAGGCTGGAAGTTTCGTAAGCACACACAAAAAGATTGCGGCTCACCTCGTTCGTTTCAGGACGAGCAATTCGATTCTGCTGATTTCTGCTGATCTCGTCTAACTTGATGTTGCATATTCTCCTCCGTTGGTAGCCAGCGGTGGCTAAGCAGCTGAGTAAGCGCAGTGAAAAAGTTTCAAATAAACTGCTGTTCAGTGTGACCTATTGAGCTGCCAGCTAGGCAGTTAAAAAGGTGCAGGGACTTACTTACTTTCGTTGGACCAACGTCCTATTAGAACTGCACCTGCGCACAGTGATCGAAAAAGCCTTTTTTCACGGCGAAATAAGTTACTCCTAAGGGTTACGTTTGCGAATCACGGTGTCTTGTACAAAGTTGTACATAAAAAAGTTTTCCATCTTGTAATGATAATTTTGTAGTTGCAAACTTTACCGCTAGGGCGGCATTGTTGCTAAGTTTTGAATAAAATATAAAATAAGGGTGGTTTTAAAAGGCAAGTTTGTAGGAAATATAATTTCAAGCAACTTTGTCGAAGACACCTTCATTGTAGCTCTAGACACCTTCATTGTGATCTTCAAACAAAATGTAGAAACTGTTCGAAGTCTTTTTTCTCGTCACCTTTTCGGTTGGATGCACATCCGCTGACTGGTAGACCGAATTTTTAAAACAACATAGTTCAAACATGTTCTGCTGATCGTTTTCATCGCTGGTTGCCCTAACTATCCTACATTTAACAGCGGTTGGACGAAAATCGATATAGTTTTTTGATCAGGAAGTACCTGAACATCGGTCACAAGCTCGGACCCAAGTTTATTGAATCATTCCAAAAAGGTCACAACGAACAACCCCCCAAATAATCTGTCCAAAATAACACAGCGAATCAAAACAAATCCAAACATACTAGTACCGAAAGGTTCAAAGCGCAAGAGCAAGGTGCAGACTGCAAGGTGTACTTCGGAACTAGGGGTTCTACAACAGTGAACCAATTTCAAATCGCTAGTTTTATATGGATTGTTGATACAGGTATACTACCGTTATACGCATAACTGTCCCATGTTCTATGGGATTCCCTATATACATGGGACAGTTATGCTTATAACGGCAATATACCTCGATAGTACGTACATCAACATTCTCACTTCAAATCAAAATGGCATAAAAACTACTGAATGTATCCAAAATCGAATACACCCATAAGAAAGAGCAGAAGATTGCCCGTTCTTTTGGTTGTATTAAATTTCCGAACAACCTGTCGTTGTTATGAAATTTTGATTTGAAGTGAGAAAGTTGATGTACGTACTATCGAGGTATACCTGTATAACGATAAATGAGATCAAGATAAATTCCAATCAATGTCTTCAACTGGGAAAAAATAATTTGTCGTCCTGAAAAGTACGGATTGCAGACAGTGAGCATGCTCCGCGATTGAATTAAAGCCATCTTCTCGGTGTTCTATGGAAACAGTTTATTTAATGCCTAGTCGCTGCACCTTTATATCGTGACGAAGCACAGTGATCGAAAAAGCCTTTTTTCACGGCGAAACCAGAAAGTAACCTGTCCTCTTCAGAGCTCCTAATTTTAAGAGTTCGTGTAATAGTACAATGAGTTTTTTATGGTTCATGCGAAAAAAACCTTCAAAAGGTCAGATATTGGAAAGGTAGCCAGCCGAAATAGGTTTTCTTTGGAAGAAAGCAGCCGGAATTCAGTGAGTGGAAAAACTTTGAACACGATTTTGATAATTAATGGTGCTTCCGTTCCATTTCAGGACCACCAAAATATGTTTCCTGCACTTGAGGGTTCTAAGAGTTGGGTTAAAGAGTCTCGACCTCCTTCCGGTTGAGCTCTACCTTGTTCCGTTGATGGTTACTTAACAAATCAGCTTAAATTTGAAAGTCTGCTGGATGCCAAACAATAATCTTGTTCAACTTTGTTCGCAACGAGTCCAATTCATCCGTTAAAATTACCTGCACATCACATCCTGAAAATCGTTCTGGGTTAGTATTTGGGCAACGCAACATCGTCCCCATTTTTCCCGCATTACTTGCCGAATCGCACGAATCTAAGAAACTACAATAATGTCGGATAGCTAACTTCAATCACTTTTTTCTTGCACTGCAACATACAACTGATTCAAATTTTGATGCCATAAAAAATGCGAAGTGGGTATGTAAATATGTTCTAAAAACGGACTCTATCAGCCGAATAATTGTTTGCCAGGACATACAGAATCAAGCCCCTATCACTTCGAAGGTTTCTGAGCACAAACCTCAAATGCTATTAGGACTTCAGGCGCGAAATTTTCTAGAATCCATTGTTTAGCAATTTGAGCGTTGTTCGTGATTTTTAGTCTCAAAAATTGTGAAGTGATAATTAACGTAACTTATAAATCATATGGAAAAAGGGCTCCTTCCAGTTTCACCTTAATTGTCTTCATTTCTATCTTCGACGCACCCCTCGCCTGAATTGGCTGCGTGCAGCACCACAACCCGAGAGCGACACAAAATGTCAATATACCATCTACCACACCAATACATGTTTAAAACTACACTAGGGTTAGAGCACCCCTTTATTGTCCATATAACTGCCCAAAATCATTACACTAATCATGGTTTTTGTTGTTGCATGAAGCACGTAATTAATTATAATGTTTGAAAATTGGGAATATCCTTCTTATCAGCATGCAACCCTAGGAGTGGACAGCAATTTCTGCTAGAACCGAAGATGTTATGAGAAAGTATTGATAATTATGCTGTAACTATCACTGTTATAAGAGGATCAGCATATACAACACGTTACCTCTCTGAGGTTGTTAAAGTTAATGACGACGAGAGAAACATAGCGGTGTAACATTAGTAGTTGTGCCTGAAAAACACCTCTAATTGGAAATTGATTTCTGTGACATGTAGCCTTTAGGAAGTGTAAAACAGAAACTTCACATCGCTAGAACTAGAAAGCTGTTCCACGTTTTGGAAATCCCTGAACAAATTTTTAATATGGACGAAACAGCGGTGCGAACAATTCCCACCAAGGAAGTGCTTTTAGCTGGTTCCGGCCAGAACTACGTCCATGCTAAGGTAGGAAACTCTGACCGCGAATCGTACACTGCGCTATTCTGCGGTAACGCTGCTGGAAAGATGGCTCCAACACTTATGCTGTATCCATACAAATCGCGAATGCCCGCGGAGATCTGGCATGAATGGTGGATGAACAGGGAAACATTTTTCCTATTTCTCAAGGATGTATTTTATTCATGGCTTGTTAAACAGAAAATACTGTTCCCTGTAATAGTTTTTCTCGATAGTATGTCTGACCTTCCCCCCAAACGACAGAGCTTTGCGTAGAAAAGCACATAATCCTGAACTGTCATCCACCGAATTCGACCCAAGTAACACAACCTCTAGACGGCAGCTTTTTGAGACCACTCAAAACCTTTTGGAATCAAGTTCTGGTGGAATAGACGATTGAGAATAATGGTGAAATGCTTCCTTGGGAAGATATTGCACCGCTATTAAAACAAGCTGTAGATCGAATGACCAACATACAACGACATTGATTAACGGTTTCAGGCGTTGTGGCTTATCCTCGCTTGATTCCGATGCATTCAACTATGCAGCTCTTACCGGCAAACATACTTAAGGCCTGAACGCAATATGGACGGAAACGGAACGGCAACGGAAAGCGGCTGTCAAATCAAATTTTGGCTGCATGCAAATCAATGAGATAGCACACAGTGATGACGGCGCGAGAAAAGCGGTTTTGTACTAAAAGTACTAAACCGCGTTTGGGTTTGAAAAATATAAAAAACAGGGGTAGCGGAAACCATTTTAAGTTGTGAAAATGGAGCCAACTGACGATGAGCAGATTGTTAGCTTGCAGAATTTCAATGAAATATTGATAAATAGCATTAAATAACCCTCTTATTTTTGCAAAATCGGAAAAACAGATCCGACACAATATTAAAAAAGATCCAGCGTGACGGCAAATGGCTGTATAAAAAAGGTATATTTATTTCTATTTTTCTATTCTCTGAATAATAAAATGGAATCATTATGCATTTTTAGAGAAAATTGTGAAAAAAGTGGAAGAATCTACGAGACAGATTCGTAAAAGAACACCGATCCTGAAATTGTTCGGCACGTTATAGTCACTCGTTTTCAGTCAACGGCTGCACAACAATGTGGTAAATTCCAGCAGGTCACAAATTTTGTGCTTTATTCGCACCATTTTTGCTGGCTCACTTCAGGCAGATATTCCACATCTTTCAGTTCATCCCACAATACTTTAATAACTTCTTGCGTTATTTCCCTGACTGTTGTCACCCAGTCGAAAGAGACGAAAACAGTAAAAGATGCTGGATCCATCAGATAAATACCTGTAATAGAATAACACGTTCATTTAGATTAATTAAGAAAGTTCTTAGAAAAGTTCATCGATTTACATCCAAGTTGAAACGGATTGATTTTTTTTTTCAAGCCGGTGTCTGATTTTTCCAAGAAGTGTAACAAAGATGTTTGAAGACATCCTGATGCAACGAATAAAAGTATTCCGGGTCTTTTCTTCCTTCTGTTGTTCTATGCTGATTCGCCGACAGCATTCATTTTCCACATGCCGATGATCTTGTAAGTGTCGCACGACATAAATAGCACGAATTGCAGAGATAATATTAGCTGCCATAGGTCTTTAATTTCAACTTTCCACAGAGCTTAAACCGTGCCCACGCGCTTTTTACTTTGCCATTCCAGAAACAAACAAACGTCAACGTGCCGCACTTACCGCTGATCATTGCGTGTAGAAATAGCGGCTGAGACGACGGTTTCGCTTTTAGTACAAACCGCGACGTTTCCGCATTCCGTTGCCGTTCCGTTTCCGTCCATATTGCGTTTAGGCCTTTATTAAGCATTGTCAGCACAACCCGAGGGGGGTGCAACTCCAACGATGAGCGTTAGATAAAGCTTCCCTGGCATGGCAGTTTTCACGATGATGACGGTTTTCTTTCTGCTGAAAGCATTTTATGCGATTAGCATAATCAATCGCGATGAGAGCGCGAAGACGATGCGATCAGAATAAAAAATTATCCCTGACAGAATGGAACTGCTCGAAAAATTTGACAACCAGAACTGCCAGAAATAAAATGACATTTCTCGCTTTCAAATATTAAATCCGTAAAATTTTTTCTGACATCGCAAGAAAAACGATGAATCCAGAGCTCAAGCGATCGAAACATTATTAGAGTTGGGTATAGACAGAAACGATATGGATTTTGGCGAAAGTATTATTCTGCGACCGACTGCATCGAACCAACGGTTGAATAGAGAAGTTGGAAAACATGACGCCAACACTTTAGATCAGGACTTCGTAGAAGACGACGAACAGATCAAATACTGAAAATGAAGTACGAAGTGTAATACGTAGAGGCAAACGGGTAGTTCGGCAAGACAAAGATTATTTTAAAATAGCTCACGTTCACGGTTTCAAATATTTATCCGGAAAGAGATTAGCTTTCACTCTTGGTCCATCCTCTTGGTAGCAGCAGTTGCAGCAAAGGTGTCAGAATAACTGGAAGCTTCTACTCTGTAGATGAGTATTTTTTGCTGCATTTGGATGAATCCTCGATTGGTGGGAACATCAACATCGAATCTTATAACAGATTCAAACGTTTCAAACAATTTTACCATAATTGAATAGTCAGGCGAAGATACTAACTGTTTTTTAAAGAATTTATTCGGTCTGCCATCGCTAGCACCGAAACAATCGTAAACAAAACAACTGATTTTGTTTCGGAAAACTTGCTTACTTGGATTCATTTGCTCGATATAATCAAAACAAATTTCGACACTGAACAGAACAGATCGAATATAAATGTCATGGCTGCCAGACATCAATATCACTGCTCGCGATTCGAGTAGGAATTGGTGACGATGAGACGCGATTGCGCGATTAATTTCACGATTCATAATACTGTGGCGATTAATGGCGATAGTGGAAGGGATATTGTAAATTTGATAAAGATTTGCAGGGATCCAACGTGCAATCGCAAAGTGGCGTACCCCTCGGCACAACCTATGGTTCCAACAACGGAAACGAGAGAATCGGAAAATGATCCATAAAATATTTTGAATATTTTTAGAAACATCTCATCCGACTTCCCGAGCACCGGAAGAGTCAGAGGAAAGCAATCATGATGCTTTTGATGCTTCATTCGGAAAACCATCTGCGCCAACTGCTGGTCCAGCAAAACGTTGCTTCGAAAAGCATTTACCATCTTCGGTAGCTACTAGCCAGGCCTATCGTCTATATATGGAAAAACTTGACAACGCGAAGAAAAAAGTAGAGATGGAAAAACAAAAGAAACGAGATGAAAAACAGAGAAAAAAAAACAGTTGAAAGTTCTAACCAAACAAACAAAAAAGCAGAAAGAAAATAAATTGCTGAAAATTTGTTTAATTGATTTAATGGTAAAATAATTTCTTAATTAAAATTCACTTCTAAGATAATATAGCAACTTAAAACATTGTCTGCTATGCTACATAAAACGTTATTTTATCATAAACAATTTCATATCCGAATAATTAAGGGTGATTGGAATTAGGATCACATATGAACGGATTTAGGAACAAAGGTATTTCTAGCGATTGAAATTAGGAACAAATTGTTTTCAACTGATCCTTATTTTTAATGAATAGAAGAATAAATTTAAGGCATATTGCATCGTGAAGGTCATCAACTGTTTCTACATTGTTGTTTTGACAGCTTTAAAACATTATACAAGGCCTTAGGCAAGCGGAATAAGGGTACATCACGGTACAATGCATCTGAAGAAAAGCGACAAAATCACATTATGAAAGGGAATCGATCATATTCATTACGAATTTATTACGCAAAATACACGATGATTTAATAACTTTATA
This sequence comes from Aedes japonicus, assembly GCA_034211315.2. NCBI lineage: Eukaryota > Metazoa > Arthropoda > Insecta > Diptera > Culicidae > Aedes > Aedes japonicus. Next base: position 64,459 of record JASCZW010003225.1, on the reverse strand, counting down.
TTTTATTTAGATTGAATAACTAAATATGATTGCAATGCAAAACACGTTAGTTTCAAAGCACGGCTTGCTGCGATCTCAATCACATAGATAAAAATTCGATGATCTACTTCATTTTTATTCAAATAAATGGCGTCGATTGGTTCGGGTGCCTTTACCCTAGAACTGCCTGCATGGCAAACATGGCACACTACCACTTGCAGAAAAATACCCAAAACAAAAACAAAAACACGTCCCTCCCCAAGTTCTTCACGTACAACAGCACATCCATACACAGAGCGTACAGAGTGTAATCAAAACAACAACAATACCAGCAAAATCATTCATAACACCAACATTACCAACACGCATTGACGGTACTTTTAATCACCTACTAATGAACTTAACAGTTCTGTCAAAACCATTGGAAAAAGTGAAGTGCTAAAGATACGAGTGTGTGACTGATTTGTTGAAAAGTGAAAATTTCTCATTTGCAAATCGCTGGGAAGTGTTTGAAATATGCGATATTGACACCGGAACGGGTATCAAATCGGTGACTGAAAAACATACGTGCACACAGAAGATGGAAGACGGCAAGGCCATTTGGCTAGTGCTAACGATTGCCTTGTTGGTAGTTCTGGTACATTCTGGGCAAGCTTCCAGCGATGGAAGCCTGCAGAGCGAAAAACCAGCCAACAAAGGACTGGAACTGAATGCGACGGTTTCGCAAGTGATTCAAGCAATGGGAGATAGTCCATATCATGGCGACAGCAGCCAGGAACATTCGAAAAAGGTCGCATTTTTGCACGGAAGCGGTGTCGATATGAATGCGACGATAGCTAACAACGACGTCAACCTCGACACCAATCGTTGCTGTTGTAACTGTGCCGAAAGCCAGCGAAGCGCAACAGCAAAGCAATATTACAACGCCGCCGCAGGTCAACACTAGCAATAGCACTGCAGTAAACACTACTGTTAACGCAACAGTAATCGCGAAAGCAAATACGACAATGCCAACTACGCCGCCAGCAAAAAATGCAACTTCCAGCGTCATAATTCCTGCAGTGGTTCCGAACTCTTCCACAACCCAACCTACTAAGCTAACAACATCAACATCGACCACAGCGTCCACCACATCTTCATCAACATCAACAACAACAACCACGACTACCACCACAACCACAACAACAACGACGAAAGCTCCCAGGAAGCCAAAAATCACCTACTCGGTTGACGACGAACCGAAACTTCTCCAAGCAGCCAAAGCAGGATACAATTCAGCGGGTTCCTCCGTGAGCGACGCCAATGGACGGCTCCACGTTGGAAGAGCCGCTAGCGGAACTGTCAAGATTTCATCCCGCCGGCGCTGATGGGACCTCCGCGAGGTCACCGAGAATACGTCGTTCCCGTGGTGACACTCATCTTCGCCATTCCGCTGCTGATGGGTCTATTCCTGTTGTCGTACCGGCGTGCGAAGGAATTCTGGCTGACGAGGCATTACCGCCGGATGGATTTCCTCGTCGATGGCATGTACAACTACTAGGAAGTTGCATCGGATGGCGATAAACCCATACAGGCATTTTAGCAAGCGTTGTGCAATAGTCAATTGTTTAGGACCTTGTTTCTTTGACTACGAGAAAATTGACAATAAGCTTCGATTCATCCGCAATAAATCCCTTTTCCCGAAACCTAGCGACCGCAGACTATTGCACACTGCATCGGAACGATCGAAGCAAGGACACGGGAAGCCAAACTTTCCTGCCAACGAATTTCTTTTGATTAGGTTAATTTTGTAAAAATTTACACTAACTGATGATTTTCCAATCTCACGGAACCTTACATGCCAAACTGGAAATTTTTCAAACAACGTGATTTATCGATTTACATACAGTAGCTAATAAATAGGTCCTGCTCCTTACCAGGATATAATATCAACTAGTAATAAAACCGAATTCACAAGCAACAACATAAATCAATCAATGCACGTAGGGAACGATTAATCTTTAAGTTTGTGAGGGGGGAGAAGTGCCTTTTTTCAATGTACGTATTTAGCCAAGTGATTGAAATTGCGTCTTCTGAGATGTGTAGTAGTTTAGGAAAATAATCCAGGTGTTTCTCCATTTTCCCTATTAGGAGGCAATCAGAACTACCATGAAGTAGAGCTTTGGTTGTTAAGAGATTTGTTATTGTTTGTTTTTAAATCTACTGTATAAAATAAAACGCAGAAAATGGTACTAATAAATAATATTTGAGTAACAAACTTCAAGAGGAGCTTTTGTTCACCGGAAATGGGGCCATAGAAGATGTTTTTGGGATTGATGTAAGAATGGCTATAACGTTATGATCAAGAGGGGTGGATCGCTCCTTTGGCACAATCTTGTCTCACTGTGCTTTTTGAGTCAGTAGTCAACAAGCGTTGCAATGTTCTGGGAGTTCCCGCAATGTGCCGAAGGTGCCGATCGTCGTTGACAGCCCAGGTTGTTATTGTGCAAAAATCTTCGCTAAGCATATGTTGTGTCATTGAAAAACGAAGCAATCGCTGATTTAAGTATGTCTGACAGCAACCGCTGGTTTCATGAAGAACTCCATAATTTAATCATTCCTAATCAAGCTCTTGTCAAAGATAGACGTATTTGAAAACCTTTAATAAACGTTAAAAGTTCTTGTTAGTTTCCGTCGAGTGTGTTAATTCTCGTACCACAACAGGTTATGGGAGACACACGTAGAGAAGCTGCGGTTCGAGGACTCCCGCAATTTGCTGGTATCGGATATGATAACTGGAATTTCCGAGTGAAGATGCTCCTGCAAGTCTCTAAAGATTTGGATATGTCATTTCCGAGAAGCCCCCAGCAGCATTGCGGCTGGAAACAGCCGAAAATATCGGAGAATCGGATCGGAAGGCCAAGTCACTACCTGACGCGAAATTTCGCGTTGCGGACGTTGCGTTTTGAGTTTGCGGACGAATATCTCAGGTGCACATCCGCAGACGAGGACACCGCGAGAGAGATGTGGAAGAGTCTGGAGGACACTTTCGCCAAGAAGTCAGGCGGGACGTCAACCGCCAGATCCGAGAAGCTCAAATCGCTGAGACTGCTTTACCTGAAGGACGGAGATTCCATGCTCGCGCACCTCTCGGAGTTCGAAGCCACTGATTCTGACGCAGCTGGTTCAGAATGGCTTCGGTTCTAAAGCAGGAGAGGAAGTAGGTGTTTGCTAGTGCCACTCAGTCTCCGTTACCGGAATCGTACGACCCTTTGGTGCGACGGCCCACGAAAACCTGCCGGAGAAAAGATCTTATCTATGAAGTGGCGAAGGCGCGGTCGCGTCGACGAGAAGTCAAGCGGAACGAACGGTTCCAGAACATGGAGAAGCGGCCGGCTGCTGCCATTCGCCGGAAGAAAAGCAGAAGAAGGCGAGGCAATAAAGTTCAACGGGAGAAGTGCCACGTTGCGGAAGGCGAGGCCTTGCTGAAGGAAGGATTGCAGAAGAAGCAAAAGGCAACAGCTATGGCGGATCGCCAAAAGCTGTGGAAGGCGTTTCACTGGCGCTGCTGACTGCAGCGGTACTAAGCGGAAGGAGCAGTGTACGGACGGATCATCTTCAAGTTGGATTCCGGTTCGGTGAACCGCCTCAGTGAATACAAGCAAGTGCTTTGCAACCTAAGCGAGGTGAAGCAGCCGGTGCGAGTCAATGTCGCAAGGTGATGGGCAAATCGTTGAAGGCGGCAAAATCAGTATGTGAGTTGTCACTGGAAACCGTGGAGTGCTAATGCAGGCCATGCGCGTGCTATTTGTTCCTGATCTGATGGACAACCTCATGTCGGTCATGAAGTTGACGAAGGCAAGCGTTGAAGTTACATTTGGAAGCAAAACGGCAACACTGAAGAGGGATGGAGCTGTTATTGCCACCGCTCCCCTGCAAGGCAACCTTTATGAACTGCACTGGAAGTGCAGGTCGATCAACGAGAAGCAAATCTGCGGAGTTCAGATATAACTAATTTGTGACATCGTCGACTTGGCCACCTTAGTGAGAACGGCATAAAGACAATGGTCCGTGAGCAGTTGGTTCGTGGAATGAAGGTAAATGTTAGCAAACTCGATTTCTGCATCCAGGAAAAACAATGCCGGGAGTCATTCACCGCGTACACGAGAAAGAAACCACGCGGACGTGTACGGACCGATCGAGCCACGTACCTGGGATGACTACCGTTACTTTGTATCCTTCATCTATGACCATTCTCATTTTGCGATGGTGTTTCTCGCTGAAACGGAAGTCGGAGGTATTCTCGAAGTTTCAAGAATTCAGAGTCCCATGGCAACTGCTGCGACGGGCGTACGAATTTCCAAGCTCAACGGTTGACCAAGGCCAGAAATATTGTTCGGAAAACCAACATCGATTCTACAAAGCGAAAGGCAGCAAAATGGAGTTGCGGAAGAGTTTAACCACACTCTTGTAGAAAAGGTTCGAACGATGTTGATTGACTCGAAGCTACCGAGTTCATGTGTGAGAAGCTGCACTGAATGGCCTTTTCTCATGAATCGAAGCCCCACCTCTGCCCTGCCGAAGGATCTAACCCCAGCCGAGAGATGGACAGAAAACAAACCAAGCCTGGACAAACTGCGAGTTTTTGGTTATCATGCATACGTCTGGATTTGTTCCGAATGGATATAGGCTGTGGAACAAGCTAGCGAGCAAGATTGTGATTGCTCGTGACATCAAATTTAACGAAGGTTGCTGCCCATATGCTAAGGAACGCCATAACCAAAGGAGAGAAAGATTCATTGTTCCTGTAATGTACGAGCAACAAAGGGAAGATGCAGATCAAATCGTGCAGATTGTTGCACCAGATGAGACGGTTGAAGAGATCATGGTATCCGAGCCGGAAGACAGCGCTGAAATCGAAGAAGAAGACGAGCCCACAGCGCACCCTTCGCGACTTGAACGTGGCGAAGATTCCGGCCTACCAGGCGATCTGACCACGAGGCGCAGCGAACGGGAGCGCAGATTTGCGGGTAAGTTGCTCAACTATATAACCGGATTCGAAGCCACTTGCGTTCGCCCCTTTTTCCCCAGATGTGCCGTGTGGAAGTTCACGAAGCGATCCGATAAAGTCAAACCTTTGAAGATCAAATGGGTAATCCGGCTTAAGGAAGACGAAAATGGACAAACAGTTCGCTATAAGGCACCTGCTGTTCGTGTGGTGCTCGCTGTTGGTGTTCGTTATGGCTTTCATTGACACTAAATGGACGTGAAGACGGCTTTTCTTCATGGTGACCTGAAGGAGGACCTGTACATTGAAATTCTCGAAGGCGTGCAGGCTGGTCCCAATATCGTTTGCGAATTGCAGAAGTCGATACATGGGCTAAAGCTATCGCCACGGTGCTGGAACGAGAAGCTGAATTCAGTTTTACTAAAGCTAGGATTCACACGATCAAGACGCGACTACTGACGCGATGAGATTTTCCTGGTGATCTATGTTGATGACGTTCTAATTGTCGGCAGAGAAGCAACGCCTATCTGCAGCGTTTGAGATGTCAGACTGTGGAGACGTGAAACATTTTCTGGGCATGAAGTTTGATTACCATCAAGATGCTGGAAAGCTGAAGCTGTCGCAGGAAGCAAATGAACTCAAAATTCTGGTAAAGTTTGGAATGTCGGAATGCAATCTCGTGAAGACCCCGATGAAGAAGGGACTCCAGCTGGATCGAGAAGCTTCACGGACTGCTGAGGCATACCACTCCAGTATCCAAACCACTTGTAGACTACGTGGATTCTGACTGGGCATCGGGTCTTGAGGACAAAAAGTCTGTTACTGGCTTTTTGTATGAGGTGTTCGGTTCAACCGTTTCTTGGGCAAGCCGAAAACAATCCACGGTCTTGACGTCTTCCAGCGAGGTGGAATATGTCGCCTTGAGCGCGGTAGTTTCGGAAGCAATATTCTTGAACGGAATACTTGAGGACCTCAATCGCAAAGATAATGGACCAGTTTCAATATTTGAGGAAAACAGAGGATGTATTGGGATGGCACGAAACCCGGAGTCCAAACGTTTCAAACATATCGACATCAAACACCACTTTGGCCGAGATAACGTAGCAGCGGGAATCATCCAGATTGAACCCATCAGCACAATGGATCAACAGGCGGACATATTCACAAAATTCCTGGACGTCTCCCGGTTCCAAATTCTTCACTCTATGATTGGAGTCACCGATTGAGAAGGGGTATTGAAAAACGAAGCAATCGCTGATTCAAGTATGCCTGACCGCAACCGGTGGTCTCATGAAGAACTCATTAATTTATTTATTCCTAATCCCACTCTCGTCAAAGATAGACGTATTTAAAAACCTTAAATAAACGTTAAAAGTTCTTGTTAGTTCCCGTAGAGCATTTTAATTCTCGGAACACAAAAGAAGCCGATCCACCATCTGCAAAATCTGAACAACGCTAATTATTCGAGCAGACGCTTCAAGGTGGAACTTTTGCTGATCCGGTTGATCTGTGGCAGTACGTGACGCCAGGTAAGAAACCGGAAGCAGTCACGGAAGCTATTTGGAACGCTGGAGACACCAAGGCCAAGGCGATAATCGAGTTGCTGATCGAGGACCGCGAGAGAAGCTTGGACGGCACTCCAGAAACACCACCATAAGGTCAGTCTCACGTCGAAAGTCTCGCTGTTGAAACGAATTTGCGACAAACGCTACTCGGAGGAAGAAGACATGGTGGAGCACATTTTCGCTATGGAGGAACTTTTCAACAGTCTTGCGAGTGCCGGACACGGTCACGCTAATCCTGCGAAGCCTCCCAGCGCGTACGACACCCTGTCGACAGCTCACGAGAGCCGTTCGGACGACTAACTAACTTTTGAACTCGTCAAGCGAAAACTGCTGGACGAAGCAGCAAAGAAGCATGGTTCCTCCAACTCGAATCCCGCGATGCGAGTCGGACAAGGGAAGAAGAAGAAACCGTTGGCCTGCCACTACTGCAAGATAATGGGCCACATTCAGAAAAAAAATGCCACCAGTACCTGCGCGATGCCGAGAAGGAAACGAAACAAGGTAAGTCAGGGGGATCTACGCCCAAGCCGGATAGCACTGTGGCGTTTGCGTTTATGACCAACGGAAGCGAAGCGGCAGACGGAAGTAAGCCTTGGATCGTGGACTTGGGCGCGACGAGCCACACCGTCGCCGCCAAGCCGAGATTTTTTTGCTGGAGCTACATGAGATCGGCGTGAAGCACGTGACGCTAGTCGACGGGAAGAAAGCGGTCGTCGAAGGAGAAGGTCCCGGTGTGATTCAGTGCTACGACGGCACAGGTAAGCAAACTGAAATGAAGCTGGCCAATAGATGAACCTTTTGTCTGTTCTGTCGTTGGCACAGAAAAACGCAACTGTTATTGTTCTGGCAGCACTGGCCGTACACAGACATACGCGCCGACGAGGTAAATACATCAGATATCATATGGTAAGAAGAGCAGAAGAGAGAGAGAGGTGGGGGTGAGAGAGGGAGGGCGCGAGAGAGAGACAGAGTGAGAGAGAGAAGACAAAAACAAAGCAGTGCATTGTATAGTGAAAGAGTTCGACAGAAGTTCAGAAAATTTGGTGATTTTTTTTTGTTTCCTAGTTAAATCGAGTTAAATTGAATAGAGTTCCATGTTCCACAAACTGCCATGTGGTATCTGCCGTTAAACGTCGTGGTCAACCCACAGAAGCCGAGCAATGTGCGCTTGGTATGGGATGCAGCAGTATCGGTGAACGGTATCTCCTGAATTCAGAGCTGCTCAAGGGTTCGGATATTCTAGTTCCCCTCCCAAGAGGCATCTGTCAGTTTCGAGAACGTTCGGTAGCCTTCGGGCTACCGACATCCAGGAAATGTAACACCAAATCCGCATTAGAGTAGAGGACCGGCAGACGCAGAGGTTCCTGTTCAGGACGAACCGTGGAGAAGCTCCGCAGATGTACGTAATGGACGTAGCCACTTTCGGATTAACGTGCTCGCCCAGTTCAGCGCAGTACGTGAAAGAATGTATAACGCCGTGCAGTTTGCGGAGAGGTAGTCGCCGTCGACAGTGATCAGTAGCGAATCAGAAGCGAGTCAGTCAACGTCGGTGAGCTGAGACAAACCAGCTTCGTCAGAGAAGCCAGGCATAGCGGCAGAGTACGAGCGGTGCTAGACATTGAATAAGATCAGAGCGGCAAGCATCGAAGTTCGATGTTCGAAGATCCTGAGGGAAGAGTGTCAACGCGAATGATCTAATGAGATCCAGTTTGTCGGTTCCAACCAATAACCATCCTGGGAAAACGCTGATACAAGATCTGTGGAGCACAGGGTGGCGGTGGAATGATACGGTAGATGATCTGTCATTCAGGAAATGGATGCAGTGGACGAGCATGTTGACAAACGTTCAGGCGTTCAAGTTGCCTCGGCACTGCATGTGATTCGCAAAGTACAGCTGCATATATTCGAGGACGCTGGTGAGTCGGCGTACGGATGTGTGGCATATTTCCGAGCCATTGAGCGGGGAGAACCATGTGCGTTGGTGATGAGTCGGGCGAAGGTAGCACCACTAAAACAGGTGTCTATTCCGCGCCTGAAGCTTTTGTCGAAAACCACAACATCTCCGTCAGCAAAGTGGTATTCTGGATAGACGCAGAGGTGGTTGTTTCCTGGATTAGGTCCGATCAACGTCGTACAAGCACTTTTTTGACTTCCGCATTGGAGCGATCCTGAGCCTAACGAGGTTTAGCAGACTCGCGCCGGATACCGACGAGGTTAAACGTAGCAGATTTGCTGAAAAAGTGGGGAAAGAATCCAGAACTCCACTCAAATAGTCCGTGGGTGCGAGGAACGCAGTTTCTGTACGACCGGGAGGAAGATTGGCCGAAGAAGCTTCTACCGCTGGCGAATACAACAGAGGAGCTAAGAGTACACTTGCTGTTACATGCTGTTAAGGTACCGGTGGTTACGGTCGATGCTAGCCGATTTTCAAAGTGGACGGTGTTGGTTCGGACGACGGTTTGTATGTTCCGTTTCGTGTCGAACTGTAAGCGTAAAGCAGAGCGGCTGCTAATCGAAACGCTGCGAGCAACGGAGCCGAATACAGTAGTACCGATTCGAGTGCAGCTGCGCCAAGAGGAGCATCTGAAAGCCGGGCGGTGCCTGATGAAGATGGCACAGTCGGAGAGGTTCATCAACGAATTGAAGCTGCTATACAAAAACAAAAATCATCCAACGAGCCAGTGGATGGAGATCGAGAAGTCGAGTTCGCTGTACAAGCTGACCCCGCTGATCGATGAGAATGGATTGATCCGGATGGAAGGACGAGTCGAGCGAGCGGAATTCTTACCGTTCGAGCAACGATTTCCGGTGATTCTACCGGATGATCATTTGATCACGAAGCTGATCGTACAGCATTATCACGAGCAGAATGGGCATGGGTACCGCCAAGCGGTGAAAAATGAACTTCGACAGCTGTATTACATTCCGCACGTAGATGTAGTGGTTAGGAAAGTTTCGGCGGCCTGCATTTGGTGCAAAGTAACGCCGAATCTTCGGCCGTTTAGCTACGTAGGCGTCGACTACTTGGAACCGTTTGAAGTGACCATAGGAAAACGAACAGAGAATCGGTGGATAGCGCTATTCACCTGCATGGTGATACGAGCGGTGCATTTGGAGGTGGTATACGGGCTGACAACTCAGTTCTGCTTGATGGGGATACATCGGTTCATCGGTCGCCGGGGCTGGTCAATCGAGTTCTTTTCCGACAACGGGACGAATTTTCGAGGAGCAAGCAAAGAAGTTGTAGAGGATGTGCAGGGCATCAGAGATGACTGCGCAGATCAGCTTACGAATGCGAGAACGAAGTGGACGTTCAATCCTCCCGCCGCACCACACATGGGAGGTGTCTGGGAGCGTTTGGTATGTGTTCTGTAAAGGAGGCGCTAATAGCGACGGACGAGATTCTGCAGACTGCGATCGTGGAGGCAGAGGACATCATCAGCTTTCGTCCGCTCACCTATGTATCGCAGCAGTCTGATGAGGTCGAAGCACTCACCCCAAACTATTTCTTGCGGGGCACATCACCGAATTAGCCAAGCGGATCATCATGTGAGGATGAAACCAAAAAACAGTTTGTTTTTACATCCGATCTTTGATTCGAACAGTTATGTTCGACATCAACGGTTGCCGGGTGATGCGTGGCAACCAAACCGCTGCCATAGCAACGCTTAAATAAGGCTTGTACTACTTCAAGCAACCGAGCGAAGTCATCTTCCTGGCTGACAGGAACCACCAAAGGACTGCAACTATGAATGGGGTAGGAAGATTGGCCATCGCATCCCAACGTGATCGTTCAAATGGAGAAGCAAAAGCTGGTCTGCGGTTTGAAGATATGTGAATGCGGATGAACGAATTCTGCGAGTGCTGCAAAGGGAAAAGGTCCCGTACACTCTTCCCAAAGGAATCGAAGTCCCAAACGAAGGCGCCATTGGATCTCGTGCAAAAGCAGTGCGTTTCGATCAAGGAGGAGAGTACAGCAGCGAAAGACTTCACTTGTACTACCGACGAGAGGGCATCAAGGGCGAAATGGATACTTAATCGAAATGAGTAGGTGCCTACTGTTCGATGCCGGAAGCGTTGAAAACGGCAGTTTACCTGCAACATATATCGCTATCAAGATCTGTTGCAGACGACCGAAAACCAGATGTCTAGCAACTACAGGCGTTCGGAAGCGGTGCATGTTTGCACATTCCGAAACAGAAGAGGAAGAAGCTCCAACCCACAGCTCATAAGTTGATCTTTGTTGGTACTCCCAGGACCACAAGGCCTATCGGTTCCTGGACAAATCAACTCGGAAAGTATGTGTCGAGATGCAAAATTCATCGGGGGCAGACATGAAGAGCCGGCCACGATGACGACGACGACGGTGACTGGTACGATATTGCCGCCCGCGGAAACTCAAACGAACCATCAAGAGAAGAGTCGAGCGAAGGCGAAGCCACTGGACCAAAGAGTCTCCAGATGAATCACGAAGATCCACAAGAGCCACGAAGGGAACCTTGCCATAATGCTATCGAGAAGCCACCCCGCACATCAGCACTACCGCCAGCGAGCCTACATTGAAGCAATTCAATGCCTGGAGAAGGAAGCTTGGCAGAAAGCCATGCATGAGGAAATGCAGTCCTTACTAGACCACCTGACGTGGGAGTTAGTACCGCTGCCGCACGGGTGCAATTGGACCATCAAGAAGAAGCAGGACGAAAGCTGCAACTCAGTGCGATACAAGGCCAGGTTGGTCGCACAGGGTTTCACCCAACGACTACGATGAGGTGTTTGCACCAGTCACACGGCAAACGACCCGTCGTACGTAACTGACAACATCTTCAATGTACAATACAACATCTGGATGTCAAGACGCCAAGTTAGATGAGCAGATTTAAATGCGACCACCCCCTGGATTCAAGACGGATGACAAGGTTTGTCGTTTGAAGCGTAGTATCTATGGGCTGAAGCAGTCAGCACGGGTCTGGACCGGCAAAATCGATGACTTGAGGCTTCATCCAACGACATCAGATACCTGTCTGTACGTGAAGGAGGAGAACGGTAAGCACAGCTACATTATCATTTTTCGTTCTTTGCATATACCTTAGCACGCGTTTTGCTGCAGTCCAATGAGCTCCTCCCGGGTCTCTGCAGAAACTGCTAACTGTATTCGCCGCGAATGCAATATCGGGTCTGGTACTATACACTGTGCAATGAATTGTAGTCCACTTACTAGTTCACCAGACGGCACGTGTTCCATCCTTTTGAGTTCATAAGATGATTTTGTACACATTTCCTTTGTCAATCTTAGGCTTGGATCCAACGGTGTTGAAACTTGATTCAGCCAATCAGCCATTCCAAACCGTTCCAGCAACTGATCAATATACCGCTTCTGATCTAGCATAACTGCTTCTTCTGTTCGTGTCACATGCATTCCAAGCATCTGTTCCACCAAACCCAGATCCTTCATCTGAAACCGGGACATTGGCTGTTTCTTCAACTCTGTGACCAAACCGTTGTCATCCTTAATCAGGAAATAGACATACGTATCCAGTTTTGATTGTTGCAGGCCGATGTATCTTAACTCGCTTCATGTTCCATACACGTAGCTCGCTTGCTTAAGCCCGTACAATGCTTTCTTCAGACATACCGCCATTGACAACGAAGCCCTTTGGTTGCTCCATGTAGATTTCTTCGTCTGCCAGATCACCTTGAAGAAAAGCCGTGACCACATCGAGTTGATCTTTTGATCTGCGAAAATCCTTTGGTCTTCAGTTTATATTATCGGCAGCTCGGTGAGTTTCCATGTGAGGTTATCATCCAGGGATTTCATCTCTGCATTCATGGCTTCCTGCTATTTAATATTTCTCCTTTAATAATTCAAGGTTTACTTTGATTAACACTTCCTGAGTTTGATTTCCTGATTCTTCCTGTGTTTTCCGCTTGAGGCATACATTCTCAGTGTATGCTCCCATTATGACATAAATGTCAACTTATGTATGCTAGAAATCAATGGTTGGTTCGTTGGTTTAGGTAGTCTGTTTTTTTTTGTAGCGTGTTTCATGGTGAAATAGGATGGCGTTGTCTTGCATTCAATTTTTTTTCATAATATTTTGAAATTGTTTTTTCAATAGTTACGCTTGTCAGAATAAAAAAAAATTAAATGCCGGTATATTATTATATTTACTATCGAACAATGCTATAATCCAGATACCCCTATAATACCCTATTATCGCTTTTCACACATTACATTATAGCAACACGGATCTTCTTAAAGAATGCAGCTTATTGGGTTCAACGCTGGATACAGTAGTCAAAACTGGATCATTCAGATCAGAGCGCTTAATGATCTGTTTAATCAACTCGGTATAGAAAGCTTAGCAGATTGAGTAGAAAGCCTCCTTCCTGGCATAATCGAGAGCTCAGGATCTAAGCATTGCTCCCGCTGCTATCGCGATATATATATTTCAGACTTCTTACGAAGATGTTTCTCGACATCAGAAACTCTGAAATCTGTGCGGTGTTTTAGGTAATCATCCTCACGAATATTTCCAAGGAGAACCATTAGCAAGACTTCAGCTGATTGCACATGTTTGGGCATTTTGGAACTTCTGACTGGAAGAAACGGTTCACTTTTTTGATAAGCGGCAATACGTAGCTAAAAGGTGGAGAAGCGAGCATCGTCGATTCATTAAGATGACAGAGAATGCGCTGTGTGGTTTGATTGTTGTTGCAACTGGATTGGAACGAGAAAAGACAACACGAGCTCCGAAAACCGCTCCAAATTCCTTTTGACAACTACCTCCAGCGATAGCCATCTGGTGGCAGATGGATGCGGAACTTCCTAAAGTTTAAATTCCAAGATCTTAGTATCATCTGGAATTTCTTAGATCGTATCGGACCTGTTCCACGTTTAATGGCAGCTTCTTGCATGCGTAGCTTGCACCAGGACCCAGATCATTTGATAATTATCAAATGAGAACAGTCACGTTTGTCTTCACAAGTTCAGGGATTCCTTTAAAAATTTAATCACAAGAAATTTTTGAAAAACTGCCGATAAAATGACAGAAGAAGCTGCTAAAAGAATCCCTGGAGGAATGCCTACACACTGTCGCCCAAGCAACACAAAACCGCCAAAATTGGTTGCAGAGACTTGATTGTGACTTAATTAAGTAGCATTGGAGTAACATCAACTGTATTACAACAAGTGTGCTGCTAGGGTAAAGAACACAAATAGAAACCCCAGAAGGAATATCTTTACAATGTCATTGACACTATTTTTAAAGCAAAATTTAAAACCTACTCGTTGTAAATTCTATTCCAGTTTGAAAATTGTACAAAATTGAGTACACGCAGAATTGCAGATGTACTCAATACGGCGTTACTTCAACAAGTGTAAAGCTATCAAGCTAAAAATTTCATAGAATGTTAATGACAGATGAGAAGAAAAACACAGATGACAGATTCTGAGAAGAAAAAAACTCAAATCGGCTGACTCGGAGCGTCACACGGTGGTGATTCCGGGAAGTTTTTGATCAAGGTGTTAGTTCCGAAACTAGTTAGTATACTATCTTGTTATTATTTAGATACACTCAATCATTACTATTTTGTTTAGTTTCCGATTACGGAAATGACATGTATCCAATCTCATTACACTACCCTTTCTCGTCCAAATAGTTTTCTGTTTTCCCATAATCATATTACATTTTATCATACATGCATGCAAGATATTCAATTGAAGATACATTTTAACATGCATGTAAGCTCATACTTTCACAAGAACAAGAACACAACGATCATAACAATTCCCGTTCAGGATCTTCATTGTGTTTTTATTTTATTTTTGTTAAAGGCTATAAACCACCAGCCAAGCCAGCAGACCTAACACAATCTAGAACTTGATGATAGTAGGCTTTTCATGGACCAGTCCAGAGACTTCAAATGATAAAAATGTGTCTTTTTTAGGGCCACGAAACACCAAACGGTCCTTTTCAGAATCTCAAAGTAGTTGAAAAGAGTTGCATTTTCAAATTTAATCGGTTTACAACCACAAATATACTCATATACTCAAATTAAAACATTTCAATAAGAACCAACCAAAAGTGTTATGATAAATGGTGTTCCGATCAAAATTTGGTCAAACAGTGATGTGTGCGAGTTGAACAAAGTTTTTATTAATAAGTTAAATCGTTTTTAAGTCCAGTACAGAATACAGGAGAAATATTCAGCTAAGCTTCCTTTTAACCGAATGCGAATGGCAGGGTCTTTCGTATAACACCTACCATAAGATTTTGTGCAATCTCCTTGTCCACTTTATGCGCCGCAGAACGCCAGTTTGCCTTGAACTGTTTCTCGCTCACAACAGCTTTTTGAGTCTTATCAAGGTTCCGCGTGACGATGGCCCAATATTGTTCGATTTGGCGGAGCTCTGGCGTGTTGGGAGGGTTCTTGTCCTTGGGCTCCACTTGAACGTTGTTGGCAGCATACCACTCCATGGCCTTTTTCCGTAATGGCATGATGCCAAATCCGGCCAAAATAGAACTGAACAATTGTGTCCCTTCAGGAAAGACAGCAAGGTTTGAAGCGTTGCTTCTCTTACTTCTACGACTTTTTGATATCTAAAGTGCTAATCTCGAAATCTAAATAGAGGCATGACACCCACACATCTTCAAAATGAGGGATGTGCAAATTATTTAAATGCACGATGAAAGGAAATGCGTCAAGTTTAAGTCGACCAAATTTTGATCGAAGCACCCTTTATGAATAAATTAGTTGATACTATTATTACTATCCACCGAGTTATGTCCCTGATTTGACCAACCTCTATTTTTTAAGTTGTGAAATGAACAACGAATCCATTTAAAATAAGCTTATCAGAAACATTTGAACTTTACTCACCTTAATCGAACTCCGTTCGCACGCCGAAAACTCTAGGAAGTTCTTCAAAACTCCGGGATCGTCACGTCAACCCACCAACCATAATGTCATCGGAAAACCTGAAATCATAGAAACAATCAGGAACGAGATTCAGCAAGGATATTTCTTTCGCAATAATTTTCCCACAAGCAGTTTTTTTTATCATCATCATCTTCAGCATCTTCATTGGAATATCATTGTTTTCTGTGTGTTCTTTTTTTTTTGTAATATATATGTATAGCTATTTCCTTTGAAAAGACTTTGCTTGGTTTCAAAACTTCGCGAGTAGAAATTTCGACCGTATTTTACTTCCTTTACACGCTTTGCTCTACATTTTGTTTTTTTTTTCGTTTCTTTCCTCCCCTATCCTGTCCTTTCTATCTAAAAATATTCTGTTCCTGTTGTTTCTAGCTTGCCTTCGTAATATTTTCTTTCGAATCACATTCGTTTTCCCGTCCAAAATGCCTAGCTATTCATGTCCGTTAAAAGTCCTCATCTTTGTGATGCGAGTCTTGTTTGGTTTTTTTTTCCTTCTTTTGTTTGTGTGTGTGTATTATATTATTGAAATCATTGTATTATGCTAACATGACGCCCACACATACACACCCAGGTAAACGAAAATCTAAATTTTTGAGCGAATAATGTTCTCAATTCCAATTGCTATTCTTGCTATTACTTGTCTTTTTTTTGTTTTGTTTATGTGAGTGTTTGGGAGTGTGTTTGTGTGTGTCCTAAAATCATCATGTCAGCGTTCATTATCCTTGGTTTACTTTGAGTAAGGTGATTGATTGATACCATTTTGTGGCTTGTGAATGCTTCGAATGCGAGTGAATGTGTCCGTGTGAGTGTGGTAATGCTAAAAGGATAATCTGAGGTGGTATGCTTTGAAAAGCCAACGCTACATTTACAGTGTACACAAACGAGTGTGTTTTGCCATGTGTTTCAAGTATTCTGAAGGCATACACTTCACCACACTATGTCGATTTGTACTTGTGTCTACTGATGGTGTGTGATTCTAGTGTTTGAGTGATTTTATTGATTATTAGCTAAACTTTGCAGATGCTTGGCTCGAACTAAAACAAGTATGTTCATAACATTGGCTATAACCACTTTTCATCTTCTAAATAACCGTCGGTAACACTCATACAAGTAATGTATATCAATATGATTTCAGACAAACGTCGTACAGGATTTTGGTTTTCTTGTATATATCAATAATATGCTTTAGGATTATTTTCTTTTCTTGTATATAATCTCAATATCAATTCATTTAAAGATTTCCTTATTACAGTGTAACCGCTAGCTCAGTACTATTATATTATTTTTCCACACGTAGAAAATGATAACCAGCTGGAATTTGTTCGAAACTACCACATTAAAATATCGAGCACCACTGTAACGTTGCTCTTTTTCGTTTAATCTGTTTTCTAATGTAACAACTGGCGTATGTGAGAATGTATTGGTGAGCACAACATCCAAAAAAAATCGCGCACGCTTCAATGTGTATTGGTAAGAGCGACACAAACACGGTGTTGATGGTTGATATGCTTGTTTCTAACGGTGAACGTTTTCCATTTAATGACAGATGCGGAAGCAGTATACAGTGTGAATGTATGGGTGGACGCGTGTGCGCTTTGAGGAAAATAAAATATGATGGTCAGCAAAAATGAGAATGTAAATAAATTTTTTACACAAACACACGCGTACACGTAAACATCTATCGATAAGCGTTTTGCATAGGCTGTTGATATCAATGCGGAACGAAATCTTTCGGTTCGGTTTGAGTGTTTTGACAGTTTTTTTTTGTCGCTTTCGAAGTGACACTTATATATGAGGGCAAGTAGGAGTTGGCAAGATCTCTCTTTGTTTTCCGTTTCTGTTTTCTGTTTCTCGTATTGTTTTTTTTTCAGTGTATAATACGTGACAGAAAGGAGCGCAATATCATTGGCACGATTTTGTTCTGTGTTTTAGATTAGTTTTTTTAAGCTTAGTCCCATTGTTTTGCTATTCTTCACGTTGCTATTATGGTCATTGCAAGTGTGCTTTATTATTGAAGAGGATTATCCAGGAAATCAATCGTTGTTGCTTCTTGTAGAAGTTTTACAGTAGAAAAAAAAACTACGCCTAAAAAATCGAATTTTGAATGATTGATTTAAAATCGACAGCTGCGTCGTTGTTATTGTTTCTAGTATTAGTGATTAAAATAGAGCCTCGCTCTTTGTTGTTCTTTTGTCGTCAATTTCAGTAGAAAAAAAAAAGAGATAGAACCAATAGATATTTCATGTTTTGTTGTCTTTCAAGAGAAGGCACATAAAGTACATTGTTGTTCATATTTTAAAAAATCTGTGTTGTTTTTACCTTACTTGCACGTGTTGTACCAAAAAGTTTATCGATCGCTTTTCTATCTTAGGAATCGTCTGTTGACGTACGTACACTTATACTGAAAAATAGGACTTTTAGTTAGAATATCTTAAAATTTGTTCTAATGCTATTACAATTGTTTTACTTCTCTTAATGGCAAGAATGGAAATCTATAAACAATAGAAAATAGTACACCACATTGTTGCTTTCTTTTTCTTCTATGCAGGAGTTGGAATTCTAAAAAACGGATTTTTTATTTGTGTGTATCTGGATCGCAGGGTTCTTATTGTTGATTCTTAAGGACGATCATAGCAAAGTCCATGATCCACATATTGTTTTGGTCCCCGGTGTTGTTGGTTCATCTGGTCTGGCTTCGGGTTCTGATTTCCCGAATACACTTGGAGGATCTGCCTCAGATTACTTTGAAACAAAGCTTGTATAACTTTCAATCCTCGGCTTCCGGAAAACTTCCACAAAAATCCAAAATCCTTGAATAGCTTTCCAAGGAACATTCTATTTTTGATTGCTGAATTAGCGAGTGTACATGTAAAGGTTTTTTTTAAGCGTTCGATCATCATTCACGAATCTGATACCCCAAATTTAAGTTGTTTTGCGTTGAACTACGCCTTTAGGCAGGAATGCAATGCGTAGACTAATACCAATAGATTCAAAGTTGCAATTTTGGTAGGTCTATACAACAATTTTCAACCGGTAGTCTCCCTGACACAGACATCAGAAAGGTGCTACCAAACGGATCAAACCTAAAACCTTGCCTCAGACTAATTTTACAATTTCCAAAGATTGATTCTTGCCAGATGTATATCTGGCCATGACAAATATTTGGTCATTGTACAAGTAGTCTGATACAAGCTTTGGACACATTTGCATTCGAACTTAACTTAGTTGCGTTCGGTCCTCTTTATCTATGGTTCAAATAAATCTCAACGTGGACAAGTCAGCACTTCAGTTTCAGGTAAAAAAAATCAAATATAGAGACAATCCTAGTTTGCCTCCTCCTCCGCGCTTTAGACTATTTTTTTTACATTCAGTTTGTCGTAATACGAATTCTTCTTCTTTCATCAACAACTTGTATGCTAATTCAAGAAAACCACTGAAAAGTCATAAAAGTTTTGAAGAACAGCCAAAATGTGGCTATAAAAGAGATGTCGAAATTCTATAATTTGGTCTAGGTCCAATTTTTTTGTCTAGGTCAGTTTTGTATTCTACGAGAAACATAACATCAAACTTAAATATTAGATTAGGTTGTTAAAATTAATTAAATACGCACTTTTAATGATTATTCAGTCACTAAATTTTGATCTAGACCAGATTTCCCTTTTATGCAAGAACGCTATTTGCACAAGACATAAGCCACAGAGGTATTTAAGTGATAAATATCTATTATTTTCACAAATTGTTTTGAATCTAGATCAGCGCTGTATTTTGCTAGGAATATTGCATAGTAGTGAAACACTGTTCAGTTAGGTAAAACTATAGTCTTCACAAAATTTAAGATCGTTCTGTTATCACAATATATCAAGAAGAATAAAAAACACGCTTTCTCTACAGGTTTCTCCCTCTAGCCCTCTATTTCTGCACTTTTCTCTCTCTCTTTCAAACTTCTCCCTTACAAACTCTTCTCTTATCATTTTTCTCTTTTTCTCTTCACAGATTTCTCTCCCTACACTGTTCTCTCTTTCTACAGATTTCTCTCTCTCCTCCTACACCTTTCTTTCTCTCTCGATACACTTTTCACTCTCTCTCTCTTGACACTTTTCTTTCACTTTCTCTTTCTCTACATTTCTCTCTCTTTCTGCACTTTCTCTCTCTTTCTACACTTTTCTCTCTCTTCACTTTTGTCTCTATACACTTTTCTTTCTCTTTTTCACTCTTTCTACACATTTCTCCCTTCCGCTACACTTTCCTCTCTCTGCTATTTTCTTGCTTTCTCTACACCTCTCTCTTTTTTTTCCACTCTTTCTACACTTCTCCATTTCTCTTCTCGCTCACTATCTCTCTCTCCCTCTGTCTCTTTCTCCACACATTTGTCTCTCCCGCTATACTTTCCTCTCTTTCTCTCTCTGCAATTTTCTCACACTCTCTCAATATTTTTCTCGTTCTCTCCAATTTTTTTTCTCTCAATCTCTCTCTTTTTCGCTCTCACTTCTCAACACTTTTCTCTCGCTCTCTCTCTCCTTCTTTCTCTGTTTTTTTTTACTCTTTCAAATGGGACTTTTCTCTCTCTCTGTGTACTTTTGTCTTTCTCTCTCTACCGTTTTGTTCAACACTTTTCTACCCGTTTCTCGTAACTTTTTTTATCTCTCAACAATTTTCTCTCACTTTTTTAAAACTTGTTTCCCTTGCTACACTTTACTTTCTCTACACTTGTCGGATTCAGTTTTTTCTATCTCTTTCACTGTCTACACATTTTTTGCACCCTATAAACTTCTTTGTCTCTCTCTCTCTCTCTCTCTCTCTCGGTTTAACCCTTTTCTATCTGTCTCTAAACTTCTCTCTTGCTCTCCCACACTCTCTGAACTTTTCTTTCTCTCTTAAGTTTTATCGCTCTTTCTTTCTCATTTTTTCTCTCTGTCTACATTTTTCTTTTTCATACTTTTATGTCTCTTTCTACATTTTTGTCTCCCCCTCTTTTCTTGGCCATCACATTTACTCAATTCGAGTGTTTTAGAAGTTTTTGACTCACTTTCATCAAAAGAGGAGTCACTCAAATTTCAGTAAATGTTGTTGTGATTGACCAGTCGACAAATATCCAACATTCATTCGATGCAAGCCGATGTTGTTAATTTGTCGATTTGATAATCCCATCAATGTTTACTCAAATTTGAGTAACACCACTTTTGATGGAGTTGAGCCAAAAAAAACTCAAAATTGAGTCAAATGGTATGGGTGTGTGCAATTTTCTCTCTCTCTCTCTACCCCTCTCTCTCTCTATCTTTCTCTCGCTCAAAGTCAAAAGTCAAGTAAGTCAAAAAAAAAACTCCAATTCGAGTCAACTCTATACACTTCTCGCTCTCTCTACACTCTTACCGCTTTCTTTTTCTTTCTTTTTCTCTTATTCACTCTCACTCTCTTGCTGCACTTCTCACTCTCTCACTCTTTCTCTGTCTTTACACTTCTCTCTCTCGCTGCACTTTTCGCTCATTCTCTACACACTTCTGTCTAGTTCGCTCTTCCTCTCTCTGCGCTTTGATCGCTGTCCCTCTCTCTATCTTCACTTCTCTCTCTGTTCCTTTGTGCTTTTCTCTCTCTCTCTCTTTCTCTCTCTCTGTTGGTCTTTACTTTTTTCTTTACACTTTTCTTTCTCTTTCTCTTTCTCTCACTCTACACTTGTTTCTCTTTCTTTACACTCATCTGTCTCTCTTTCTATACTTTTCTCTCTTCCACCCTTTTTTCTTCCCCTCACTTTTTCTCTCTCTCTACACTTCTCTCTCCCTCTCTCTACACTTCTCTCTCCCTCTCTATCTCTCTCTTTGACCACTCTTTTCTCTATCTCTCTACACATCTCGCTCTCCCCCTTTATATATATATATCTACACGTTTCTCTCTCTCTGCAATTTTCTCTCTCCGTCTCTCTGCGCTCTTCAATATACTTCCGTTGTTTTTCTCTCTCTTCTTCATCATATTTCCAAGAATTTCTTTCTCACTTTATTTAGTCTCCATGGCTGACTGTTTTTTCTCTCCCTAACTCTTCAAATTTCAGCGCTTATCTCTAGCAAATTCTCAATTTCTCACTATTTTTCTCCCGCTTACACGGCCAGCCGTTTTAGCTCAATTGTGAGTTGTTTTGTACTCACTTTCGTCACTAGTGGAGTCAATCAAATTTGAGTAAGTGTAACTGGGGTTGACTAGTCGGCAAATCAAAAACATCTATCTGAATGCATTCGATGTTTTTGATTTGCCGACTTGTCAATATCGGTTACATTTACTCAAATTTGAGTGACTTCACTAATGACGAAAGTGATTCAAAAACGACTCAAAACTGAGTTGAAATGGCTGGTCGTGTACCCTGCATATTTCACTATGTTTCTCTCTTTATGTCTGTAATTCTGTATCTTTCACTGTTTTTACTGTATCTGTGTGTATCTCACTAGTTTGTTTTCTTTCTAACTCTCCATCCGATACTGTTTTCTCACTTTCAAAACTTTCCAACTATTATTCTGTCTCACTGTTGTTTTTTCTTACTATCTGTTTCTCTCTCTCTCTCACTTTCTTTATATCTGCCATAATTTTAGACAAAAGAGGAGTCAATATGAGTCAAATATGGGATTGACAAATCGAACTCTCTAAAACATCCATCTGCTTTACGTCAATGTATGATGAGTCGAATGAGTCAAGAGCGACACAAAATTGAGCAAAGTTGATGGCCGTGTTTTTTTTCTCCAGCTCTTTATCCTTCTCCTTTATATACTTTCTCTCTCTCTCTCTTTCTTTCTTTCTTTCTTTCTTTCTTTCTTTCTTTCTTTCTCTCTCTCTCTCTCTCTCTCTCTCTCTTTGCGTTACCATGCTATATTACTCTCTCTATCTTTCTCTTTATCCTTCTCTGTTACTCTCTCTATCTCTTTATCCTTCTCTGTCTCTCTCTTTCTGTTTTTTTTCTCCATCTCTGTCTCTTTTTCTTTCTTTCTTTCTTTCTTTCTTTCTTTCTCTCTCTCTCTCTATCTAAAATCTTTATATAAAATTATGCGGCATGTACTGAAAACAATAAGATTTACGCTGGGTGAGGCCTCACAGAGTAGTCTCAAGTGTTCAACAATCAAATGTCTTTTCGGGTGAGAATTTCGCTCGCCTGCCCTGAAGCATAATCGAATCATGGAAGTGCTTAAAAAAAGACTGATTTGAGCGGCACCCAGAGTTCCATAGGGTGCATAAAGTCAAGAAGAAGACGAAGCAAGCATTACTGTATCAAGTATGTTTAACTTCAAAATCCACTGCTTAGAATAATTTGACGATAACATTGTGTTTGTTGTTTTCAATTCCATATAGTGTGTTATGATTTAAACGGGTGTTAAATAAAAAATGAGAATTCAATACCTTTCTGTAATTAAAGTAAAGAGCGTGTTTTTTTTCTCTCCAATAGAATTGCTCTCTGGACTCCCTAGAATTTTTTGTTTTTTACTACATGACTGAAAAAATTCTCATTTTTTTTTGAACACCCGTTACAAAGATATTTGAAGACATATCCTTCGATGACTTGAAAAAAAAAGTCAAATGTCTCCTGATCTTAGATCTTTTTTAATGGAATTAACCCTGTTTTGTACACTTGTAGCAAAATTTAACGATCAGCGTAAAAATAGTTTTCTAAAACAATAATGTGTGCCTTAAAAACGTTTTTTTTTGCATGCTCTTATAAAACCTGTAAGTGACCTTGTAAATCTGAATTTAAAAAAAATTGTAATACAAATCGAAACTCAGTGACAATCTTGACTTAGGGACGAATGATCCGAAGGGTTAAAGTCCCTCTAAAAAATAAAAGAAGAAGAAGAAGAAGACAATCTTGCTTCAAAAGATAGAAAAATGAATGAATTATTCAACCACATGACCGCCCAGCAAATCGCTTCCGTCATTATTTAAAGCTAAAGTGCTCAGCTAATCCAAACATGGAGACCATCATTCCCCCAACCTCTTCAAAGAATGAAACCAACCAGATGAACCAAATCACATCGCTCACGTACCGACCTTCCTCGGCTCGCAAATAACGCAGTCTCCATTTCTTCGACCCTTGCTCCGTCAACCAAACTGTAACCACTAACATCTTCTACTTCTACCGAACAACACAAAACATATAACCCGCACTGAGGAGTGTATCGTCCCGTCGATTCCCGCCTTATCCCCCGCCCCTGATAAAACAACAATGAAACCCTTCAGTGTTCACTTTCCTCCCCCGAACTCCTACATCATCGGAACTACATCTAGCTCTGGTGGTCCCAGCAGATCGGGCTTCTTGCCTACCAGCAGGTACACTTCCATATGGTCCTTCCCTTTCACATAAACCTTCCCCCGGGGCTCGAAATCATACCGTTCGGATAGCGTCGGCACGCACGCACTTCCCACCTGAATACGCCCGGGAATTCCGGTCGAGTCCATCCGCGAGGCCACATTCACCGAGTCACCCCAGATGTCGTAGTACAGCTTGCTGGTCCCGATTACCCCGGCCGTTATGTCACCGAAGTTGTAGCCCACCCTCATGATGAGATTGAACTCCAGCAGATCACGGTTGAACGAATCCACGACTTGCTGCATCGCGATGGCGAAATCCAGCAACGTGAAGAGGTGTTCGTTGTCCTCGCCACGACTTCCCGGATCCAATCCGGATGCCGCCATAAATGTACTACCAATGGTCTTGATCTTCTCAACGCATCGAAATTCCGGCCTTGCCAACAACTCATCAAAGTCCCCGATCAACTCGTTAAGTACTCGCAGATATTCCTTTCCACCTAAGTACGACTCGTCGTACATCTCGTTGAAGTTAACTATGCTTGCAAAAATGATCCCTATGTTCTTGTGGTTCTCCGAATACTTGGCCGTATTCTTCAGCTGCTCCGCCACGTGCTTTGGAATGATGTTGTGCAACAACATATCCGCCTGGTTCTTCATACTCTGCACCCGTATCTTGTCTTGGTTCGCAACCGCACTCCCATAGAAACTCAACCGATAGCTAATCTCAAACTTCCTGTTCAAAAACCACACCAACACCAGAAGCAGCACCAGATCAACGTAGATCTCCACCCGGTAGTCATTGAACCAATCAAACTGTGCTTGCTGCAACTCGGGATTCACCTCCTGCGACCCATTTACACTAACTGGCGTCGTCACCACCGGAGGCCTCACTCCGTTTCTCAACTCCACCATATGTCCGATGGCAATTCCGACGAATGCCATCGACGTCACCAGCGCCAAACAGTTCCGCATCCAGCAATTAAGCTGCGTAAAGTTGCAGAAATGTATCACACAGATGAACATCAGAAAGCCGTAGTGGAACTCGAAAATCTTGAACTTGCTCACGTCCATCATGGCGAAGTTGGACAGGATCGAGATGACCGGAAGCGACATCAGAATCGCTCCGCAGATGTGCCATGGATACCAGTTGGAGACCATCCTCAGGATGGAGTCATAGCAGCTTTCCGTCACGATCGGTCGCGATCGTCGGGCAAACTTGTGAACTCGCCGGCAGACTTGCTTGGTGCAAATGAAGAGCGCGAACAGCTGCAGTGTGCTGAAGGCCATGAAGATGCAGACCCAAACTTTGTAAGATTCCAGGTAGACCGAAGGGGACAGTAGGAATAATGAGGTGGACGTTGCGAGATAGATGAGGAAGGACACGAAGATGTCGATGTAGGTGTTGTACTTGGGGGTGGCAAGAGTTGGTGGACCGCCTTCCAGTTCGGATTCGCTACCGAACCTATGGGCTTTCGAGCGGAATTCCTGCTCCAGCTGACGAGATTTAAACCGAAGGGAAATGGGCAGTAGAGGAGGCTTCACCAGATAGCTCCGCTGACTTCGGGCATTATCCCGAACGCAGCGGATCAACTGGAGATCAGATTGCTTTCGAAGTTGCTGCAAACATGCAGCCAAGGGGTCAGGATGGGTTTCTTTGATGACGCACCGGAGATCACCGACTTCTCCGTTAGACTTGAGCGCCATGACCGGATTGTTGGAAGTTGCACCCACCACTGCAGCGACCGCTG
Source organism: Aedes japonicus (assembly GCA_034211315.2). NCBI lineage: Eukaryota > Metazoa > Arthropoda > Insecta > Diptera > Culicidae > Aedes > Aedes japonicus. Next base: position 38,963 of record JASCZW010003225.1, on the reverse strand, counting down.
AAAGACTAGATTGAGAACTGGTAAAGTAACCGCTTACACGATGAGTTGACAGGGCTGCAGTTTGGTTCATTAGCATTATATGCTGTTGAATGCTGGATCGCCGACTGTTGGATCGAATGCCGGAATCTTTGCGCGATGTGGCCGATGGGCACAGACTTGCGCCGTCGCACAGTAACCTGCCGCTGTGTCTACTGTTGTTAAGGTCTATACTGTTGGCGGCGATCGTCGAACTTCGAGGTCTCCCACTAGGTGCTTCCGCAATAAGCGAGGCTTTCTCACACTGGGACCGATAGCTACCGGACCGTGCAAAAGGAGATATATCACTACGACTCTGTGAAATGTACGACCTGACATCGATGATGTCGTCGAATACGGAATTTTGACTAAGGTTGGAATTGTTATCTCCGCTTGCACCGACGCTGATAGATTTCGAGCCCTCGCGGTCCCGCGACCGAACACCCCCTTGGACCGAGCAGCCCGATACCTCTAACGTGTGGCAGCTCGGTCTCGGAGTGACAATCACTATCGGTAACTGCTGGTAGCCACCACCCCCGCTGCTCTGCTCTACTACACATGGCACTTCTTCGCTTTTCCTACTACTATCACAGTCTTTGTTTTCCAGCTCTGACGCTAGAGCTGCGGTCACTTGACCATTACCATTTGCTGCACCCGCACCGCTATGCACCTGCGCCGTTCCCGATTCCATCTTTTTCAGCAACCGTCCCATTTTCCAACTTTTGAATTTGGATCCCTTCTCGTTGGCCACCGCCACAACTACTGCCGCCATGTCCTCGTCCCCCTCGTCCGAGTCGATCCCGTTTGGCATCGACTTCGTGCTAACAATGATTTTCGGCTTCTCGACGTCTTTATGGTTGGTTTGATGGTGCTTACCTTTGAGAAATTTGGTCATCTTCGAGAGCGATGCTATCCGCGGCCGGGGACTTGAAACCGGCGACGGATTCAGTGATGATGAAACGGGCCCGGCAGGAGATGCCGGTGGCACTGCCGGGTGTATCGACGATAGGTTGGTGGCACTTTGCGACAGGCATCCCGTTCCGGTCCCATGGCCATCGTTCGTGATATGGTGATGATGGTTGTGATGATGCACGAACGGGTGACTGTGGTCTCCGTCGAGGGGTGAGGAAGCCAGTAGGTTGTTTCCGTCCCCCGGTAGACCCAGGCTCGATAGGCCATCCGTGATGGAACTGATCAGATCTTGCTTCTTGCCCAGGACGAAGTACGTTCGATGGCCTGCGAATGATGGGGATTAGAGGGCGGTGGGGTAAGTTTAGGATTGGAAACTTACCGTCGACTTCTTCGCCTTCTTCGATGATGTAGGAATCGCCCAGGAAGCTGCATGTTTCACCCGATACGTGCACCTGATCCGGGCGGCCACTGGATTCCATTCTGCGGGGAAGAAGGTCGAATGTTAGTAAGTTTGTGAAGGCATGCGAAGATAAATTAGTTGAGCGAGACCTTGGCTATTATTGCCAGGCTTTTGGTTCAAATTTCAAAAGTTCACCCACAGCCAAAAGGAGCATAAACTGATCTTTCTAGCATCTATGCTCCCAACGATAAAGTATAAATTATCACACTGTTTAACTCTATTGGAACATGGAAGCGTTTGGTACGGGAGGTCCACGCTTTCTTCCTTCCCTTGATTCAAAGTAGATCTTTCTGGAATCGCTCTATTTCTTGGAATCCTCTCTGCGGCACATACTACGCAGTTGGCCTGGCCGGTGACAAGAAAAATGATGTATTCAAGAAACCATCATTTTCCAGGGTGCCTTCAAGAATTGGCTGCGTTAGTGTAAGATTAGATCAGATTAGAAGGCATACGAAGTTAAATTAATTGATTTTTTCCGAGGACTTGTATACTCTGTATTTTTGGATTTTTTTGGTAAATTGACTTGCTGTTTCTATGAAAGATCATTTCACCTTTAGATGTTTAATCAACACTGAACTATCAAATGCTAGGTTAGCATTTTTCATGAACATTTTTTTTAGTTCTTTGGCATTCATCCTTCTAGACTTCTTACATTAGAACCGAGATTTCCTAACTGTACATGGTGACCCACTAGCCAAATCGCTCACTCCACCGTAATTCTCCGCGTTATTTTCAACAATTCAATAAATTAAAAACTGTCCACAAAATTGTTAAAGCGATTATAAACTATCTTTTCATATCATTTGTTTTGATCTAGATCGCTTGTTGTGTCTCCACCTTTTTAAGAAACATGGCATTGTAGTAAAACGTACGGTATTATAATTCAAGAAGAGTAAAAAAACTCGCTTTCTACACTTCTCTCGCTCTCTAAACTTATCTCTCTTCACTTCTCTCTCTATATATTCACTCTCTCTCTCGCTACACTTCTATCTCTTACACACACGCACACACACACTTCTCTCTCTTACACACATTTTTGTCTTTCTCTCATCACTTTTCTTGCTCTCTACAGTTTTCTCTTTTCCACTGTTCTCTCTCTTTCTACACTGTTTTTTCTTTCCACCCTTTCTCTCTCACCTCCTACACCTTTTCTCTCTCTCTCTCTCTCTCTCGTTATTCTTTTCACTTTCTTTTTAAACTTTTTTTCTCACTTTTTACATTTCTCTCTCTCTCTCTCTCCCTCTCTTTCTCTACACTTTTGTCTCTATACAATTTTGTATCTATACAATTTTGTCCCTACACACTCTTTCTCTCTACACACTTTTTCTCTCTACCCTATTCTGTATCTCTATGCATTTTTTTACACTTCCACTAGACTTTCTTCTTTCTCTATCTCTACGATTTTTTTCCTCTCTCTGTAGTTGCCTTTTTCACTCTTTTCTCACTCTCTATCTCTCTACACTTTCCTCGCTTTCTCTACACTTCTCTCTCTCTCTACACTTCCCCTCGATTTTCTCACTTTATCTACACTTCACTTCATTTACACATCTTTCTCTCTCTCTCTAAACATCTTTCTCTCTCTCTCTAAACATCTTTCTTTCACTTTCTAACTCTAGCTACACATTACTCTCTCAATCTCTTTTTATCTGCACTTTTCTCTCTTTCTCTCTCACTCTTTCTCGCTGCACTTTTATCAATCTTTTTCTCAACAATTTTCTCGCTCTGTGCAGTGTTAACAGAGATTTTTCTCACTTTCTATCTCTCTACACTTTTCACTCTTTCGCTCAACACTTTTCCACTTTTATCTCTCCCTATACATTGCTCTTTCTCTCTCTCTTTCTTTCTCACTTTCTCTCTTCTTCTTTCCCTTTCTATCTTTCTTCCTTTTTTTTATTCGCTTCTTCACACAGCACATTTCTCTCTTCCTGTTCTTTGATCTTTGTCTCTCAACCCTTTTCTACCTATTTCTCTTAACTTTTTTATCTCTCTACATTTTTCTTATTCTATCTCTCACTATCCCTAAACTTTCTCTCTCTCTCTCTCTCGAAACTTTTCTCTCTCTCTACACTTTTCTCTTTCTGTGCTTTTCTATCTCGCTCTCTTCACTTTTCCTTCTCTCTTAAGTTTGATCGCTCTCTCTTCCTAATATTTTGTCTCTGTCTGCATTTTACTCTCTTTCTACACCTTTGTCTCTTTGTCTTTACACGACCATCAAATTTACTCAATTTTGAGTCGATTTTGACTCACTTTCATCAAAAGTGGAGTCACTCAAATTTGAGTAAACGTTGTTGTGATTGACTTTCGACAAATCTTCAACATCCATTCGATGCAAGCCGATGTTGTTAATTTGTCGATTTGATTATCCCAACAATGTTCCCTCAAATTAGCGTGACCTGACGAAGGAGAGAAAAAAACTCAAATTTGAATCAAATGTGCAAGATTTTCTCTCTTTCTCTCAGAGTGAAAAGTCAAGCAGATAACTCAAATTTGAGTCAAGTGGTGCGGGCGTGTACAATTTTCTAACTCTCTCTACACTGTTTTCGCTCTACTATTTCTCTCTCTAAACTGTTCTTTCTATCTACACATTTCTCTCTCTCTTTCTACTCCTTTCTTTCTTTCGTTACACTTTTCACCCTATCTCTCTCTCTTTTTAAACTTTTCTTTCTCACTTTCTACATTTATCTCTCTCTCCCTGCACTTTCTCTCTCTCTACACTTTTCTCTCTACACTTTTGTGTAGACTCTCTCTCACTTCTCTTTCCCTCTCTCACTTCTCTTTCTCTCTCTCACTTCTCTTTCTCTCTCTCACTTCTCTTTCTCTCTCTCACTTCTCTTTCTCTCTCTCACTTCTCTTTCTCTCTCTCACTTCTCTTTCTCTCTCTCACTTCTCTTTCTCTCTCTCACTTCTCTTTCTCTCTCTCCTTCACTTCTCTTCTCACTTCTCTCTCTCTCACTTCTCTTTCACTCTCTCACTTCTCTTTCTCTCTCTCACTTCTTTTTCTCTCTCTCACTTTTCTTTCTCTCTCTCTCTCTCTCTCTCTCTCTCTCTACACACATTTCTCCCTTTCTCTACACTTGCCTTTCTCTCTCTGCACTTAGCTCACTCTCTTTCTACACTTTTATCGCTTTCTTTACACTTATCCTTTTCTCTACACATTTCTCTCTAGCTCTATGCAATTTTCTCTCTTTTTCTACACTTCTCTCTTCTCTCTCTCTCTCTCTCTCTCTAAACATTTTTATCTCTCTCAACACTTTCCTCTCTCTCCCTCTGCACTTTTCTCACACTCTCTTAACACTTTTCATGCTCTTTCTACAATTCTCTCTCTCTCTCTTAGCATTTTTTCACTTTCTCTACAATTCTCTTTCCCTCTCTACATATCCTCCCTCCCCTCTTTCTAAACTTGCCTTTCTCTCTCTGGACGTTTCTCACTCTATTTCTACACTTTTCTCGCTTTCTCTACACTTCTCTTTCTCTCTACACATTTCTCTCTCTCTCTTCTCTCTCTCTCTCTCTCTCTATGCAATTTTCTCACTTTTTCTACACTTCTCTTCTCTCTCTCTCCCTCTCTCTACACTTGCCTCTCTCTCTGCACTTTTCTCACACTCTCTCAACACTTTTCTCGCTGTTTCTAAACTTTTCTCTCACTGTCTCTCTTTCTTCTCTTCACTTTGTTCACTCTTTTCTTCGACACTTTTTTTGCTCTGTACAGTGTAGTCAGAGACTTTTCTCATTCTCTCTACACTTTTCCCTCTTTCTTCACTTTTCTCTCTCTTCCTGTACTCTAATCTTTCTCTCTCAACCCTTTTCGCTCTACACTTTTCTACCTATTTCTCTTAACTTTTTCATCTCTCTGCACTTTTCTCTTCCTATCCCCACTCTCTCTAAACTTTTCTCTCCATACACTTTTCTATTTCTGCTCTTTTCTAGCTCTGTCTCGCTTTCTCTCTACACATTTCTCGCATTCTATAAACTTCTTTGTCTCTCTCTCGTTTTACACCTTTCTATCTCTGTCTCTACACTTCTCTCCCTCCCTCACTCTCTGCACTTTTCTTTCTTTTCCTAATCTTTCGTTTTAACGCTCTCTCTTTCAAATCTTTTCTCTCTCTCTCTACACTTTTATCTCGCTCTCCCTCACTCTCTGCACTTTTCTTTCTCTCTTAAGTTTTATCGCTCTCTCTTCCTAGCCTTTTCTCTCGCTACACTTTTCTCTCTGTCTACATTTTTCTCTCTTTCTACACTTTGTCTCGCTGTCTTTACACGGCAGTCAATTTTGATTCGTTTTCGACTTACTTTCATCAAAAGTGGAGTCCCTCAAATTTCAGTAAACGTTATTGTGGTTGACCAGCTGAAAAATTTTCAACATCCATTCGATGCAAGCGATGTTGTAAATTTGTCGATTTGATAATCCCAGCAATGTTTACTCAAATTAGCGTGAGTTCACTTTTGATGAAGGTGAGTCAAAAAAAAAAAACTTCAAATTTGAGTCAAATGGTGCGGGCAAGTACAATTTTCTAAATCACTCGACCCATCTCGCTCTCTCTACATATTTCTCTCTTTATCTTTCTTCACCTTTCTCTTATTTATTCTCACTCTCTCTTTCTCTTTCTGCTTTCTCTCTATACTTTTCGGTCTGTTTCAGCTATTTTCTGTCACTTTCTCTCTCTCACACACTATTCTCTCTCTCACACTATTCTCTCTTTCTCACAGTATTCGCTCTCTTTCTCACACTATTCACTCTCTCTCACAATATTCTTTTTCTCTCACAGTATTCTCTCTCCCAAACACGATTCTTTCTCTCTCACACTACTCTCTCTCTCACACACACACTATTCTCTCTCCCACACTCCCACTCTCTCTCTCTACACTTGCCTCTCTTTCTCTCTCTACACTTGCCTTTCTTCCTCTCTCTACACTTGCCTCTCTTTCTTTACACTCATCTGTCCTCTTTCTTTACACTCATTTGTCCTCTTTCTTTACACTCATCTGTCTATCTTTCTGCACTTACCTCTCTCTCACACGTTTTTCTTTATCTCTCTCTCTCACTCTCTCTACACTATTTTCTCTCTCTCTCTCTCTACACTATTCTATACACACTTAGAAAATTTTACAGTATTCGGTAGTTTTTTACCGAACTTTCAACAGCTGTACGTTCGGTAATCCTATTTACCGGATTTCGGTGAAATTTTACAGTATTCCGGTAAAAAAATTACCGGAAGTTGTCAAATTTTACCGAAATACTCAATGTCTCACTATTTTTCTCCCTCTAACTCTGCATCTTTCATTGTGTTTCTCTCTTTTTGTCTGTAATTCTTTATATCTCACTGTTTGTCGCTCAATCTGTCTATCTCACTAGTTTTTTATCCTAACGGTAATTCTTTCATTGTTTTTCTAACTTTCAAAATCTCCAACTATTATTCTGTCTCACAGTTGTTTTTTCTAACTATCTCTCTCTTTTTGTTTCTCTCTGCCTTTTTCTCTTTCTGTAACTCCCACCGTTTTACTCTTTCTAACTCGCTACACGGCCATCAATTTTACTCCATTTTGGGACGTTTTTGACTCTTTTTAGACAAAAGTGGTGCCACTCATATATCAAGCTGAACAATGCACTAGGTCCTAAGTAACATTGGGAGACTCTCTTCGTCGACTTTCTCTTTGCGTTCCTACGGCTGTGTAAAGAAATGTTCAAGTATTTTCAACACACAGTACGGTAATTTAATGTGTATTTAAGAATCCAATACGTCAAAAACATCACCAAATCCTAGCGCTTTGCATGGAGATGGTAAATTATCTGCTTCTGAAAAAACTTCATCAAAAATCGTTACTTCCGCGCTGGGGAGAATACAAAAATAACAATCAAAAGTGTAGATCACCAAATCGTTTAATAGACAAGCTTTTAACGAAAGAGAAAGTCGACGAAGAGAATCTCTCAATGTTACTCAGGACCTAATTCATTGTTCAGCTTGATAGGAGTAAACATAACTGAGATTCACAAGTTGACATATCAAAAACATCTATCTGATTTAAGCCGATGTTTAATTAGTCAAATGAGTCAAGAGCGACTCAAAATTGAGCAAAGTTGATGTATCAGATATTCAATTCACGGCACTACAGAAGTTATTGAAGTTATGCATGTTCAATCGCAGCCTTTTTTTGGAGTCCATGCCGTATTCCGATGGTTTAGCGAGTCAATTGTGCTTCTGGATTGACGAGTGCTTCGAGTTGTCCAATTTGCTTGAAATTTTCAAAACATATCGTCATAGAGTTATATTAATTTTATAACTGTTTTTTTTTTCTGACGAAGCTTACTAGATTACATCGTAGGAATCATTGTCATATGTCTTCTGGAATTTATCTGAGCCTAACTTTACTGTTGTGAGCTTCAAAGCACACTATTCTAAGTATTATTTAGTATTTGATCTTGAAAAAAACAATTTTTTTTCAGAATAATCCTTAGAACTAATGACTAAAAATACACCTTCAAAATTTCCCATCAATCCACCTTCCCCGACTCACCTGTTCGCTAGCGTCACATCGTTGCTCCACACGTCGAACTTGACCCGCTTGGTGCCGACGATCCCGCACAGCACCGTCCCCGTGTGCACCCCGACCCGCATCTTGACGCCCTCCTTCCGCTGAGCGTCAAACATCCGAATCGACTGGATCATTCCCAGTCCCATTTCGACGCAGCATATGGCATGGTCCGGTCGAGGTTCCGGGCACCCACTGACACAGTAGTAACAATCTCCCAGCGTGGAAATCTTCTCGCACCCATTCATCAGGCACAGATCGTCGAATCGCTCGAACAGGTCGTTCAAAATCTCCACCAACTGTTCGGCCGTTTTCGTCGAGGACATCTTTGTGAAACCCACAATGTCCGCAAAAAGGATGCTCACGTTGTCCATACTGTTCATGTGGAACGGTCGGAAGAGGCTCTTCAGATCGGAAGGGGTCGCCCTCCGTTGTGGGCACTGATCGAAGCTCATCCCCTTGACGACGCTTCCGCTTTCCTTCAGCAGAAGATCAGCCACCTTCGGAGGCATCATCGAATGGATCATCTTCTCCTTCAACTGCTTCTCCATTTCCAGTTGCCTCCGAACGAGCAGATTTTGTCCTACTTTCATGAACGTTCCCCGCATTCGGACCACGGTCATGATTAGAATGTGAACTCCCATCAAATGGACGCAGAACTGAATCAGCACCCGAATGAGGACAATTTTATACACAAACCCACTGGACTCTTTTTCGGAATCCGACAACGAGGCGGCTGTGACGGTATCGTCAAAGTCCGGTTCCTGAATGTAGTGCCCCTGGTGAAGGAATGAGAGTACTTCGAAGCACACTGAGTAGGCCGCCGTGATGCTACAGCACAGCCACAAGGGCAGTGGAATGATGGTATAGATCAGCAGCACTATTTCGATGCAGATGGAAAAGTGCCCCAATGGGCTGAGGGCATCCTCGGTGAAGAGTAGCAGAAAGAGCGAGAACAAACAGAGAAGAATGGCACAAGCCGACGAGATTACGTTTGTGTAGGCCCTGTAGATGTCGGTGTGCGTAAGCCACATCCCTACGAGGCCAAATATCAGTATTAGGCCGATGGAACCGGTCAGCAGGTGGTAGTGGATAGGCCCACCATCGAATATAAAGTAAAGCAACCATACCAGCGAGCAGAGCAGGATGTAGGAGAGGGCGAATCTGCAAATAAGCGGAAGTATGATGATTGAGAACACACCTAGTGGTTAAGTGATGGATGATTACCTGAATTTTAGTCGAATCTGCGGAAACACACTGGCTTGAAACTGGCCCTCCAGAACCGGAGAGTCGAAGCGAGGATCGAACCAGGAGCGCGGGGCGGCCCGCTCGAATGCCACTGGAAGCATCACGCTGCAGCAGGAATGGCGTCGGCCCGTCTGGGTCAGGTAGCTCTGAATGTATGGGGCCAGCGATATCTGAATGTCTTCGATTGAACCTTTATCGCTGTCGGTCATCACCGGGGGCATCGTCGTCAGCGACGTCGATCGCCGGTGGTTGGATGTGGACTGGAAAGATGAAAAGAAGAAAATAGGTTTATTTTGAATATCATGCCTTCGATTTGTTGGTAGAGTCGCTTGGTGCTCATGAAATCAGTATCGTCCTCAATCGAACATCGGTTGTTTACAATTTGTGATAGTCGTTTACAAGAAAAAACATTTTCCGCCTCTTCCAGCCGCCGGCGCAGTATCCAAAAGCACCATCAAAGATCAGCCGGAAAGCGTTCGATAAAAACGGTGCGTGCGCCTTCGATATTTTAAGATATTCCTTATCAACCAGCCGCCATCCACTTGTTCCCGGCGCTCCGTGCTTATTTCAACTCGTAATATGTAGGTACCTGTCAGATACACAACCCAGATACAATATCTTAAAAACACTCAAACTAGCAGAAACACAGAGACGGACACGTGCTGTGTCTTGTCTTGTCAGGATGGGCAAGATAAAAGTCAGTTAAAGGTTTGCGGAATCATTCGCTCGCGCTTCCAGCTCTGTGCTATCTGCGGCCGGTCCGGTTTCGAAGCAGTCACACATGTGGCTAATGTCGTGTAGCACCACTTATATGTATTTCCTCTGTTCCCGAGGGTAGTGCGCGATCACCGCGAATCACTGCAGATGCAAATCGTTCTCAAATTGCTACCGTTTTAATTGGTATGGCAAAAGTGCAATGCCGCGACGGCGACGACGACAACGACGGTTAGCAGTTTGCATTTGAAAAAATAAACACCGCGCTGGACGGGAGGGACGCTGATTGACGTGAAATTGCACGAATGTGCTGTCAACAGACACACGAAAACACAACCTTTTGATGGAGGCAGGATTGAAATTGAAAATTCTAGCCTTCTTCGGTGCAATCTACCGGCATCTAGTAGGTAGTTGCAGATATGACAACACTGAACGGGGTTTGATAAGAACACGGCTGAAAGTCATCGTCATGGTACTTTTCCAGCAACTGCGATAAACATGGATGATAAGAGAGTTTCTCAAAATGTGAATACAATTTTATGGAGCAATTGAAAAGCGTTGATTTGTTTTTCTTTGAAAATGACGTTTTCTGCTGTGAGTCAGTCGCAAAAACTCGCTCAACAATCAAGTAAAGGGTGTCCGCAGTTAAATTGCACCGTGTTCAGTAAGCTGTAACATCTCGCCCTTTGGGTTGATTTCAACGAAATTTTGAGTGAAATGACCTCAGCGTGTAATGTTTACACTGCGTGAGTTTCATTGTAAAATGTGTCGTAGTTTCGAAAATGGAGTCGAGGGATCAGCAAGTGCGCGAGAACATTTTGCACACGCACTTCGACAACCCTCTTCTTTCGCACCGAGCCATCGGAAAGATGTTGAAAATTCACCAGTCTACAGGGTCTCGTGTCAATCTCGTGTCAATCGGTGGAACGTTTAACTGTCAATCGGAAGAAGGTGAGTGGTAGAAAAAGTGTTCCGTACTGTGTGAAGGATCACAAGCGAGTGGTTGTTGCCTTTAAACGCAAATCCAACTGTTCCGTTCGGGATGTCGCGAAAAAGCTGCACTTGACCAAAAGTTTCGTGCAGAAAGCCAAGAAACAAACCGGACTCCGTTCATTCAAAGTTCGGAAAGCTCCAAACCGCAATGAAAAATAGAATACAGCAGCTAAAACACGTGCGCGTAAACTGTATACACAAATGTTGACGAAACCACATTGCTGCATCATGGACGATGAAACACACTTAAAAGCGGACTTTAAACAAAGTCCTGGCAACCAGTATGTGACTGCGAAGGCAAGTTCGATGTTCCAGAGTCTCTCAGGAAACAACAAATGTCAAATTTCCCCAAGAAACTCATGATTTGGCAGGGGATTTGTTCGTGTGGTAAACGGAGCAAGCCATTCGTGACAACTTCAACTGGTCAAGTATACATGAATGAATGCCTGAAAAAACGACTGCTTCCGTTTCTCAAAACACACACGTTCGTTCACTACTCCAAGGATGTTCTGGAGTGGTACAAGACGAATGGTGTCAATTTCGTGCCGAAGGATCTTAATCCCACAAACTGTCCAGAGTTGCGGCCAATTGAAAAATATTGGTCTATAATGAAGCACGAACTTCGTAAGCATCCTAAAGTTGTCACTACAGAACAGGAAATGTTGAAGTCATGGTTGAAAGCGTAAAAAATATCGGTTCAAGCGTTGTACAAAATCTTATGCGTGGTATTAAGAAGAAAGTTCGGGCTTTTAGATTTGGTAAAGAAATACAGTGAAATGAAAATACCTTAACCAAGATTATACATTGTATTTTATTCCCTGAATATTTCATGACAATCGGTTTAGAGCCTTGTTTTTAAGGACAAAAAGTGATGCAATTTAACTGTGGACACCCTATAGAGCGAAGCGGAATGGCATGACGCGAGGTACCCAGGAGTGTCCCTATAATCATTGAAGTAGTTGACCACAAGGTAATGATATTTTCCACAATACCAAACTCGCGATCTAAAAGGCGTTGATTTTATTTATCTAACACACATCTTTAGCTTCGAGACCACACAGTCTAGTGACACTTAAATCGATTCTTAAAAACTTTCTTAAAAAAATCAAAAACATCACATCATTAAAAATCATACAGGATCTGTCAAGTGGACTGTTATAGCCATAACAGAACGACTTGTTCGTACAGTAGTTGGAACATGAGCAACTTTTTATGTTATAGAATCTTTATGACATTACTTCAACATGACTAATGTGATCTGTTAAGCCTAGTATGCAGCTCAAAAGTAATGTGCATTAGGATAGGACAAGAAATGGTCAAGAAATGATTTTACTGTCGGAATTACTAACCTTGTATGCAGCTGAAAAGGAAGGAAAACTTCGTAACGTTAGTAACGCCTGCTTATGTAATCTAAATGGGGCTGTCACTTTTCCATGCGGAATAATATTCCGTTCGATTATTTCGCAAGGAAAAATGACATTCCACCCATACTTGAGCAGTTGTCAAAATTACTTCGGTAGAAATGGTGAAAATTACTTCAGGTCTTTACTTGTCAGCTGCATACTAGGCTTTAGGTGTAAGACAGACTATTAATTTATTTATTAATTAATTAGTCAATCATTTCGTAGACCTTGTTATATTTTTGCTTAACATCTAAGAAATTTTAATCAACTATTGTCTAGTTAGCCTAACGCAAAAAAGTGTTTTAAGTGTATTTTTATTCATTGTGATATCAATCGTTCGCTGTGTGTGTGTTGAAGCAGGAGATCATTCTATTTAAAGGAGCATTTTTGGCATAAAGGGTGTCCACGATGAAATTGCCACACTATGAAATTGCTCTAACTTTTTAACCGTTGGGTAGAATTTAATAAAAATTTGGGTGGATTTAGTTCATAGTGCATTATTTACATCCTGCAAGTTTTAAAGTCCTGTGATCAAAACTCGCGGAAATGGAGTCGAAAGAACAGCTCGTGCGTGATAAAATCTTGCGCATTCATCACGAGAACAAAGATCTCTCGCATCGTTCCATCGCTAAAACGTTGGGAATCGCGAATTCCACGGTGTCGCGAGTGATTAAGCGGTTCGAGGAACGGTTGACCACCGATCGGAAGCCCAGAATTGGAGGAAAAAGTATTCCGTACAACACCAAAAATCACAACCGCGTAGTTGGAGCCTTGCACCTAAGCCGAAGTTTTGTCCAGAAGGCCAAAACTAAGGCTGGGCTTCGAACGTTCAAGGTACAAAAGGCCCCTAATCGCGACGAGAAGCAGAACAAGTCCGCTAAAACCCGTGCCAGGAAGTTGTACCTCAACATGCTGACGAAAGTTGAATGCTGCATCATGGACGACGAAACATATGTGAAGGCCGACTTCAAACAGATCCCCGGCAACCTGTTTTTCACGGCCAAGGATAAGTTCAGCGTTCCGGAGCATGTCCGCACTCAGAAGATGTCCAAATTTGTGAAGAAATTCCTGGTTTGGCAAGCCATCTGCACGTGCGGGAAGCGGAGTGCACCTTTCGTGACCCAGGACACGATGAACGGACAGGTGTACATAAAAGAGTGCCTCCAGAAGCGGCTGCTTCCTCTCCTGAAGGCCCACAACGTCCCAACAATCTTCTGGCCGGATTTGGCCTCATGCCACTACTCCAAGGACGTGCTGAAGTGGTATGCGGGCAATAAGGTCAATTTCGTGCCGAAAATGTTCAACCCTCCCAACACTCCGGAGCTCCGCCCCATCGAGAAGTACTGGGCGATTATGAAGCAGCACCTTCTTAAACGACCTAAGGTAGTGAAGACAGTCGAGGAACTGAAGAAAGTATGGGTTTACTTGCAAAAACGGTTGATTCACAGGTTGTGCAGAATCTTATGGCCGGGGTTAAGGCCAAGGTGCGGGCATTTGCGTATGGACTGTCAATAAAATACGAGTAAAATGGTAAAATGAAGTTTAATAGTTATTTCTTAATCCCTGAAAATTTGATGGCAATCGGATGAAAACTCGATTTTTGCGAATCAATTTTGTGTGTGGCAATTTCATCGTGGACACCCTTTAAGTTCAAAACATTAGATCTACAGTTGTAACCATAGTTTTTTTTTTTAGCTTTATTCGGTAATTAACTGCATTCAGCGAATATTTTTTAACGTAAAAATACACAAGAAGATAATCGTGGGATGGTCTAGGTCATCCAAACCTTCTTGGCATTCAGAAACTAAGATTTACAGTTGTAACAGTAAATTTCAGGCAATACAAAGTTACAAACATACAATATTCAAACATATTCAATTCAAACATATTCAATTCAAACATATTCAATTCAAGTCAAAACACATTATAAAGCAGTATGACTTGTTCCAGGTCATCCAAATTTTCCTTGAGATCAGAACATAGGACCTACAGTTGTAAGAAAAGCTTTCTACGCTATGTAACGTTACGAAACATACTCATTGTATATTTTGGAAGAACAACAGACAGTATTAGATAATCTTCGGATGTTCTAGGTTATCCAAATTTTCCTGGAATTAAAAACATAAAATTTACAGCTGTAGACAACATTGTGAGTTTCAGGTCGTTCAAACTGTCCTTCAAAACTCAAAGTCTGCAAATGTAACAATAGCTTTATGGGTTACACAAAATTAAGTGAGTTTGTTTGGCATAGAATATCCCAAGATTATGTCATAATGTAAGTTGGTCTTCCAGGACATTCAAACGGGACAGCGTTCGCCAGGGATGATGTTACACGCACACATCTTTAAATGAGGCAAATTTTGATCGACAAAATCTTCAACTGACACCGACTGGATTGTTACTGCAAAATAAAAATTCGTAATGTATTAATATCTTCATATTCGATATATATATATTAATATCTTAATAGTCCTCTGAAAAGATATTTGTTTTGTTTTATGGTCAACAGACTATTCTATAGGCCGAAAAAAGCAGTTTTTGTGATAGAAGAGTCTGGTTTGATGATTTCTTAAATAAATTTATTATCTAATCTTAATACCACTAAACACCTATATTTAAATACAATCCCATACTGCTTATACTCAAATGCCAGTATATTGTGAAATAGTAGTTGAAGTTACCTCTAAAATGCAAAGATGTCCAAATGCGTGCTGAAATTATTAATTAAATAAGAATGGAAATTTACCCTGCTTGAACACGATCTTAAGTTTCAGCCACTCATTTCCCTATTGTCAAGTTGACAACATTGCCCAGGCTAAGCCAACCAGCTTCTCCATGTTGAAATGCTGAAAAATTGTGTAGCTTACTACACTACACAGCTTACTACAACTAATGTGATATAACCACATTGGAACTGACTCTTAGCTTTGGGTCTTGACAGAAAATCCCTACTGAGCTAACTAAATGTTAACTAATTGTAACATTTGGAATTATAAACCTTTTCGATTGAACACACTTTGTGGTAATCAACCAGTTGGTCATCACACTTTGTTCTTCCTAAGATTTTAATTCCATTTTTATGGCACTGTATGATATACCGCAGAATGGTTCTGGGCCAATAAACTGTGCATTTGACCCTTGTTCAGCAAGCTCATCTGCCCTTTCAATGCCTTCAATGCCACAGTGTCCCGGAACCCAGAATAAATTTACGAAGTTTGCTTGGCACACCTTTCGCAGTAAAAGAATGCATTCCCAGACAAGTTTGGATGTACATTCATAATTACTCAACGCTTTGAAGGCCGCTTGGCCGTCTGTAAAATTACAAATATTAGCATGTCTATATTTCCTCTTCAGACACACGTTAACACATTTGATTATTGAAAATATCTCCGTCTGGAAAACCGTTGGATAGTTTTCCATCGCCACTGAGATTTCTACCCCAGGGCCGAAGATTCCTGCTCCCGTTTTTGTTCTTATTTTTGAGCCATTTGTGAAGAATTTTATGGAGCTATGACGAACAGTGGGACCACCGACTTCCCAATCTATACGTAACGTTTCACATATGTTGTAAGGAATGTCATGGTTATCCAAAGGTTTCATCCAGTCGCCATTCATATACATCACTGGCCCATTTTGAAAACTTTGTGAAATGATCAGGTGACCGACTAAGTCACCAGACATGAAAGTTTTCAACCGTTTAAGCCTAAGCATCTTTTCCGCTTCTAGTTGCACGTATTCGTGCAAAGGCAGCAGATTTAGAATTGCATTCAACGCATTTGATGGAGTGCTGCGCATCGCTCCCGTTATAGCAATGGATACTAGCCGTTGAAGTTTTGTAAGCTTTTTCTGTGCAGTAGCCTCTTTTGTTTTTGGCCAGCACACAAGAGAAGCATACAATACTTTTGCACGTATTATGGATGTATAAATCCACATCATCATTTTTGGTCTTAGACCCCATTTGCTGCTAAATTTTTTTAAGCATATCGAGAAAGCAATGGTTGCCTTACTGACCACACACTCAACATAAACATTCCAGCTCAGTTTGGCATCTAGTATCACTCCTAGGTATTTCACTTGTTCACTAAGATGGATTTCCAATCCTCCTAGCTTAAAAGCTTTTAGATTCAACTTGCTTTTCCTAGTGAAAGATACAATTACAACTTTTGGTGGATTAATGCTAAAGCCCTCCTTGATACACAAAGACTGGGTAAATTTTAGGCCCCATTGCATTCTCTTTGAAATGATATTGTCAAATTTTCCCTTCACTATGATGAGGGGTCTGCAAAGCATGGTATGAACCCAATTAATTATGTTTATGTCAAAGTTCCTTTTCCTCATGGCATGAGCCATAGATGAATAGGAAGCGTTGTCGAAAGCTCCTTCAATATCTAAGAAAGAACAAAGTGCTACTTCTTTTACCATAGAGCTTTTTCTACCTTTGAAACCACAGTATGCAGTGCCGTAACTGTTGACTTACCAGACTGGTAAGCAAACTGGAACTCAGATGCTTGTTCATGTAATTTGAATTGATATAATCATTTAACATTTTCCACAGTCTCTAATAGGACTGCCGAAAGACTAATGGGCCTGTATGATTTAGGAAGTGCCTTATTTCGCTTTCTTATTTTATGACGATGGAATATGGTTGAGTCTAAAACTTGCCTTAAAAATCTCAATTAATGGCGAGATAAACACTACTTCGCCGTTTTGCTGGAAATGCTGGAAATATTCGGTACATTCCTGCCGATTTGTAAGGTTGGAAAAATCTCAGTGCATTCTCTACCCTGGCTTTCATAAAGATTAAATCAGTTAATTGACTGCGATTTTTGTTTTAACAGACATTTAAGGTGTCCTTGTAGAACATTTTTCACCTACAAGTGATCCATCACTGTTTGGATCTACTCACAAAACTGATCCAGGAAAATGGGTTTCCATAATCAACTTTATCGTATCACTAGGAGTTTGTGTATACACTCCTTTTTCATTTTTCAGATTTTCAAGTTCAATCGTATGATACTTTGCAAGAGCCCTCTGAAGTCTTACGAATTCCGGACTATTGCTTATGTTTTTTTAGGATAACAGGATAAACTCCTAGGGGAATTAAGTTAAGAATTAAATATATGAGATAATTTTGGAATTTGTGCAAAAAAATCTTATTAGATTACTCCAACAAATTAGAATTGTCTCCACGAATTACTTCAGGGAGTACCTTTTTGTTTTAGTGTTGTTCTTTCAGGTGTTCTACAGGGATTCCTCTAAAAATTTCATCACAAGTAAGTTTTGAAAAACTGCCAAAGCAACCCTTGAAAGAATCCTGGGACGAATGCCACAAACTCCTGAAGAATACATATAGAAACTCCAGAAAAATATCTTTAGAATTATCTGAGATCTTTTCATAGAATCGTTGGGAAATTCTATAAAGTTTGTTTAAAGAATTGTCTCAAACATTTTATCGAGAAATCATTTGAGGGCATATCCACAAATTAACTTTCAGACAGTCTTCTGTCACTGTTGTGTCAGTGTCAGTTGTTTGATTTTGCTTTAGCACACTGAAAGTAGAATTAGTAAAAAAGTTGGCTCCTACAATGTACTCATTTATTAAGTACTAGTTGAAGCCGGTGCGAGCCTTGCTACGCTTGCAACTAAATGAATGGAAATATAAAAGAACTGGTGCTTTTATGGTGTTTTTATGGAATGAGTTTTGTTAAAATATTATCGGTTGCTAATGTGAGCAAAAAAAATCCAAAATGAGCAGAAAAAAAATCCTGCATCCAAAATTTGGCCCTTTCAGACGAGGGTGGAGACTCGCACTATCATAACAACCTTCTGCGGCCCCAAAAACTCCTGCATACACAATTTCATAACAGTAGGGATAGTTCTCAATTTGGTTGAAATTTGTGTGTCATTTGTATTAGAGCACCCCCCCCCCTTAAGAGGGGAGGGGTCTCTAGCCAACGAGGAAACATTTCTTGCCTCCAAAAACCTCCACATGTAAATTTGGTTCGATTTGCTTGATTAGTTCTCGAGTTATGCAGAAATTTGTGTTTCATTTGTATAGAAGCCCCCCCCCCCCCCTTTCCAGGTGGGGAAGTAGTCTCGGACCATCATAAAAACTTTTACCGGCGCCAAAAACTCCTGCACACAAATTTTCACAACAGTAGGGGTATTTCTTATGTTCGGTTGATATTTGAGTTCCGTTTGTATGAGAGCCCCTCCTACCCCCTTCTTTAGAGAGAAGGGGTCATAACAACCGTGGAAATATTTCTTGCCTTCAAAAACCTCCACATGCCAAATTTGGTTCGATTTGTTTGATTAGTTCTCGAGTTATGCAACCAAATTCTGTTTCATTTATATAAGAGCCATCTCTTCCTGATAGGGGAGGGGTCTCAGACTACCATAGAAACATTTCTTGTTTCCAAAAAAACCCACATGCTAAATTTGGTTCTAATTTCATGATTAGTTCTCAAGTTATGCAGACATTTGTCTCAGTTGCATGTAAGACCCCTCCCCCCCTCTCTTTCCAGACTAGGGAGGGGACTCAAACCATCATAAGAAACTTTTCCGGTCCCAAACACTCCTGCATACAGATTTTCATAACAGTAGGAAGAATTCTCATGCTTGTTTTAAATTTGTGTTTCATTGGTATGACCCCTCCCCCCCATCTACCAGAAAAAGGAGAAGTCTCGAACCACCGTAGAAATATTGCTTGCTTCCAAAATCTCCACATGCCAAATTTGGTTCCATTTGCTTTCTTAGTTCTAGAGTTATGCAGAAATTTCAGTATCATTTGTATGAGATGTTTTGTATGTATCTTCTAGGAGAGGGGAGGGGTCTCTAACCACCATAGAAACATTTTTCGCCTCCAAAAACTACAACATGCTAAGTTTGGTTTCTTTTGCTTGATTAGCTCTCGAGTTATGCAGCAATTTGTTCTTCATTTGTATTGGAGTCCCCCCTTCGGAGGGGTCTCAAACTATCACAAGAACCTTCCCCGGTGAGTTGAGTACGTAATGATACCTGCTTAGCAACAAGAGCAGGAAAACATTATAATTCATTACCTGCTTCGCGCTTGGAGGAATAAATGTAAAACGTTGAACAAAATCCGAGTTAAAATTAATTTTTGGCGAAAATTTTATGTGTGTCTCTGTCACAACCCTACGGAAGGTGTCATACCTCTCGCAGCTCAGCAGACGTTTCCGTGAGTACGAGAATTATTCGCCAGTCATCCTAAAGTGTATTTGCATAGGGAAATCGTAAATAGAAGTACAATTAGTTAGTTTCCTTTTTCTATCTATTCTAAATAAAAATATCGCGATTAGAGCCAGTTTTTGACAATCACAGGACATTAGTTTACGATATACACAGAACATATTAGTTAACTATATATACAGGTAAACACGAATGTAAAAGAAAACATGCAGATATAACCTAATTCTAAAACAATTCCTTATAGTAATTGTACATATAGTACAGATGGTCGTGCAAGTACGGACAGATTAAGTAAAAAAGAAAAGAAGAACACTAAACGTAAGTACATACAGTGAGACTAAGTACAATTGAATCCCTAAACATTGAAATCATCATTTCACAATACTAAGCACAAACCCACAACCCTACACAAAGAATCTAACCTAAGTTAAATTGTATTATTCTTCCAAAGGGATTTTATAACATCACCCAGCAAAATATAGTTACGAAATAACTTTTCTTCTGTCTCTCTGATTGCTTGCGCAACAGTCTCATTTATTCGATTTCAGTCAAAACTGAACAGGATTTAGATCAAAGCTCTGTTGCTGATTTTAAACCTACCTTCCTAGTATAGTACATGCAGAGATTTAGAAAAAAATATGTTTTAGCTATAAGACTTCCCCGGTAATATTAGTTTCATTCCAACCGTATAGCACTCCTCCCGGCTTTGTTGACAAAACTATATTCAAAGCTGTTTTGTCCACCAACACCTCCTCTATGCATCTTTAAAGCCCAAAATGTATACAAAGTGGCCCACGTATCTGTCAAGGTAAGCAAAAGTAGTTGGAATTTTATGGGAAATATTAATTTTTCTTCTCATTTCTAGTTACAGGTATTCCACTAAACAGCTCAAACTCTCTAGGATTCAAAAAGCCACATTATCTTCGCAATGGCTACTATAAAACTATTTGGTCATTTGGTGACTTTGCTCAATGCCAATTTGCAGTTTAATGCATTTACTGGAGGCAAAATGGTTTTAAAATGCTTTTTCAACTGACCATAATAAGATAATATGAATGAGTCCTAAAACGGCATTCCAAAACAGCATTTTACGAGTTCATAAAGTCAAAAAAAAAAACCTTGGATAGGAGTAAATGGAACTTTAGAAGACACGGTTTTAAGATCGTTGTAAAGAAGCTGTGTAGGTTCTCATGAACCTGACAAAAACTTGAACTCTATTGGCACCTCTTACTGCCAGAATAAAACTAAATTGATTTCTAGTGGCTTTCATAAAACTTTAATAAAACTTAATAAAGCTGGACGGTTTTTCCAAGTTACTTGGGTTTGTTTCCTCAACTGACGTGCAGGTATAGAACTTATGACGTTCAATGATTATTTCTTCTACAAGATTTCCCAGAGTACCCCACCGTGAAGCACCGCGAAAGATAACCACCTCCCAGCGATTGCCGCAAGCTCAAAATCTTCCAAACAATAGAATCCCCTATGATCCTCCCCGGTCTTTGCTGTACGTACCGGCTCGATCCTATCTATTTCTATTCATCACAGCCATCCACCAGCGCTGACATCAGTAAGTCCGTCCAGACAGCTCTTTTAATTGCAATTTCATCAAGATAACCAGGCCACCACCGCTGCCCGGTGTTCGTTGACAGCCGCGTATTATCAATTTCCGTCTCGCTCTCTCTCTCCGGAATCCGATTCCTCAATAACAATTTCTGCACTTCGAATGAAAATATCCACTTTTAATTAGTAATAGCTATTCAGCTTAATTGCACTTCCCCGCTTCGTGAACAGGCGCAGTATGCCACAGACCTTAGCGGAATCCCCATTCAATTCGCAGTTCTTCGAACCTTCTTCCTCTTTTCCTCTTTTCTTCTTTCCTTCTGCACCCAACCTTCCGATAAGGCACGATAAGACAGCAAAGTACACTAATTGGTCTCCAATGCTAATTTACTGCTGCGCGGCACGAAATTTGCTTCATTATTTCCTTCAAATGCACACTGCCATTTTTCAGCTCTTCATATTATTCTGTTTTTTCTTCTCTCGTTTAGCCGTTCCTGCACAAATTGGTTGTTTTGTTTTAATTACGATATCAGAACCTCGAACACGGATAGAGCATGATATTCTGCCACTAGTGCTTTCGCTCGCCTTCTCGTTCACCCGCACCTTCGACTTCGACGGCGGCGTTGTTACATTTTTAGCCTATTTAATTTCCCGCTGGTAATGAACGGGGGACCACACTGAGCGCTGAAATTCGAAACCAGAAAGCGGGTTGCGAATCTTCGCTACCAAAATTTTGCGCGATTGTTTACACTAACGATAAGCGCCCACGCCTTTGCCACCACAAACTCCCCGCTGGCACCTTTATTTAACCTCCCCTGCCAGTAAGACAAGTGTAAGACGATATCTTCCCTGTCCAGAGCTCCGTCGTCGCTTTTTCTTTTTCGGTTATCCCCTCTAATGGCCAAAACAAATATAAACGCCACTCTCTTGTTATAGGTTTGCTCATTCTTTTTCTTGGTCTTGTTTCCACAATTCGATAACACTGGTTAACATCTTTCTTTTCTTTTTTTTTTCTTCTTCCTTCGAGCGCGGTTGTTTAAGTTTGATAACTGGCGTATAATTCTCCCCCGCGGTCGCAACGCTTCCAGTGGAGACGCGCGGTCGCTATTTGATCACTTAAACTTCTTGAATGCACGCGCGCCGTTTAGAAATCAAAAGCTATTATTGCTTACACCCCTGCCTCCGGACCCACCCCCAGCGGCGATTCCACCAATCGAAACGAAATTCTCTTTTATCAATCCCGCACTCGAAACAATGCTCGCGTACAACAGTCAGTCCCATGCCGGCGCCGAAAATAAACTAAATTTGCTATAGGTATCGCGTCGTCGTCGTCGTCGTCGTCGGTGGGTCGGTCGGTTGGTCGGTCGGATGCGATTCGTAATAACCCGCGCGACTTGATCAAAAAACTGCCCTTCGCTAATAACCGCCAACCGTCGCCAGCAAGTGCTGCATATTGTCTGTAGTCTGGTGGTGGTGGCGGCGGCGGCTGGTTGAAAGACTCAGTAGATCTGAGAGGACAAACTACTAATCCGCTTGCGCACGGTCGACTTCGAGCTGTTCCACGTCGGATGATGAAATGAGTGGATGCGACCTTTTCCGATTTTCACGAAAATCTTGAGTAATTCATGATTAGGGCCTAAAAGCCATTTGTAAACAATGACCTCAAACGTTGATCTCATACGAACCACGTGAATCCTTCTATATACAGGTAAAGAATGTGCACACCAAAAAGTAGTCAACGGGAAATTAGTGGTATTAAATGGAAAATATGAGAAAATCAAAAGTAAATCATTTATTTAAGACTTCATAAAAATACAAATATAAAACATATACAGTTAAGTCAATTTGACCTGTTATATCCAAATGCCCGCACCTTTCGTTTGACACCTTCCATCAGTTTTTGCACAGTGTCATCCGTCACCAATTTTGCAGCTTTCTGCCAGTTACGCCTGAAGCTTTTCTCATCAATTGCTACGCTATTCGTTTTTCGAAGATTCCTCTTGACCAGAGCCCAATACTTTTCGATCGGACGGAGTTCTGGCGAATTTGGCGGATTGCAATAATTTGGGACAATATTTACACCATTAGCAATGTACCAATCCTTAACCAGTTTTCCATAGTGGCAAGATGCCAGGTCAGGCCAGAACAGCACCGAACCGTTGTGTTCCCGAATGAACGGCAACAGTCGTTTATTCAGACACTCTTTTACGTAAATTTGTCCATTTAGAGTGCCAGTCGTGATGAAGATGTCGCTTCTGAGACCGCATCCACATATTGCCTGCCATACGAGGTATTTTTTTGGGAACTTCGACAATTTTTTTTTGCTTAAAACGATCAGCAACATTTCCTCTTTGCAACGAGGTATAAAACTGTAGTCCCGGAAACCTGCTTAAAGTCAGCTTTGCAATATGTTTCGTCGTCCAATATTATGCAGTCGTATTCCTTCAGCATAGTGTCATATAATTTTCTCGATCGAGATTTTGCGCTCTTGTTCTGGCTGTCGTTACGATTTGGAGCAACACCTACTTTGAATGATTTCAAGCCTGCACTTTTCTTCACTTTCTGGACGAACGATGGAGACATTTTCACTTTTTTTGCCACATCACGAACGGAGATATTCGGTTTCTTCTTAAATTCTTTAATCACTTTCTTCCTCTCCGCGACGAAACGAGAATCATGGTTACCTCCGGAACCGACCTTTCTCTTTAAAGTTAAGCGCTGCTGAAAGTTTTTAAGCACTTTAGTAACCGTCGATTTTGCGATTTTTAATGACTTGGCAATATTGCCGTGCGACATATCTGGATTTTCCACTCTTTTGTGCAAAATTGCTTCGCGCACGCGTTCTTGATTCGACGCCATTTTACTGAATAAAGGTTACTGTAGCCCAACCCCCGAGCATCTTGACAGATGAGCTTAGTTTCACGTACCCATCTACAAATTGTAGATGGCTCTACCGTGCATAAACAAAAGGGCCATCCATTCTTGATACTACCTCTTTTTAACTTTGGAATACGTGTTTTCGTTTCCTTTTGTGTGGATGTTCAAAACAGTGCAAGAACAAATTTTTAATAAGGCGTAATGTTTATGTGGCTTTCTTACCATTCATTTGCTTTCAATTATATCAAATGTAAATCATCATTACTTGAGAATGGAATTAAGAGAATGTCAAACAGAGAGACAAAGAGAGAGAGAAAGAATGAAATGAAGAGAGAAGGGGTATAAAAAATAATGAAGAGAGATTATTTTTATTTACACGCTACACGTCTCGTAGCACCAAGCATAAAACTTGATGTTTTTTTATCTAGTTTATTTGTTTGTTAGGTTCAATTGCGTTACCTTTACGAAGCCGATAATTCATTGTTGTTTTTGATGAAGTTTAAACTTTTAACTTCCTGTTTCAAGCACACAGGGATGAAAAAAATCCTATCCATCATGTGTGATTGCAAGAGAAACGAGAGATATTGTTACGCTGGCCTTCCATTGTGCTGAAGGTTACAGAGTGTCTCATATTGAGAAGTATAGATTATTGCACGATGGCGTCATCAATGTAGTTTTGACAGTTCAGGGAGATTGTTTACGTGGACTTAGAATATTTCCGGTAAGGTCGGTTTGAGAATTTGTGTTCTGAACTTATAACGATTGGAGTAAAATAGCCGAACAGACATCATGACTTATTTTGACATCATTAAATTTTCCTTTTGCTTTTTTTTATTGAAATTTTCCTGAATTTAATTTTACAGAATTCGGCACATATAGAGAAACAAATCTAGGATTTTTTTTTCATTAGGGCGAATCTAACAATGAGAGGCTCTCTCCTCTCTCGCTCTCTTTCATTTATTACAGTGCTATTATAAATCTTTTGAGGGATTCTTTAGTACAGATAGAAAAACAACATTGCTGGCTACCATACTCTACAAATAGTTAAATGAAAAACGTAACGCTGAATGGTATATGCATGGGAGAGAAAGTAATCAAAGAGAGTCTCTCAATTGCAGATTCGCCCTAATGAAAAAAAAACCTAGAAATGTTCATTTTTATTATAAGTAAAAATGCTTTTTTATTAAAAATAAAATATTAATTAAGTATGGAGGAATCTAAGTAAAGGCTAGTATGCAGCTCAAAAGTAATGTGCATTAGGATGGGACAAGTAATGGTCAAGAAATGCTTTTACTCTCCGAATTACTTACCTTGTATGCAGCTGAAAAGGAGGACAAACTTAGTTGCGGAATAATATTCCTTTGGATTATTCCGCAAGAGAAACTGATGTTTCACCCATAATGAAGCAGTTATCAAAATTACTTCTTTAAAAATGGCAAAAATTACTTCAAGTCTTTACTTGTCAGCTGCATATTAGGCTTAAAGCTAAAGTAAGGGTAAACATCGTTATATCCAAAACTGCAATTGATCATAACTTTCTGGTTATTTTTAATCGGAATCGTCATTATTGTTTCAAATATTGTACATGAGCAAACTGTTTATTTAAAGATTAATAAGCAAAATATGAAAGTTTTCGTTTAGAAAAATATGGCGACCGCGTTGCTTCAGTGACTATCAATTTATTGAAATTTGGGTTAATAATAACGTCCTATATCGGGTGATCATAACTTCAATTTTAGTAAAAATTAATGTTTATTACCGTTTCATTTAACTGGGTATTGGGTACTAGGTATTGTAAAAATACCTATTTTTAGACCAAATAAATAACTAATTTTAGGTATTTCAATCTAAGCGTGTAGGCTGCTATTTTATTCGCGGTTTGCTAGCTTCCGGATATTTTTCAAGTGCTAAAAATTTCGGAGTGTTTTTATTATTACGGTTTTTAAATTATTCAATATTTGGCTAGTAGTCTAAGTCTCGAGTGTGTCAATGCTCCAATATATTCTCTGTGAAAAGGGTAAAAATATCCACCATTTAACATTAAGGAAAAGCAACAACATATCGTCAGCATTATATTCATCAAGTACGAATATGTGCTCCACAGCTTTGAAAATAACAGTCAATGTACGATATACGTTCAATTCATAATTTGTTCTAGGTTTCATTTGATTTGACAGAACCAGTGAACCAAAATTATCGGGGTACATTGACTTTACTCTGGAGCTGTCAAGTTGTTACCGGGTTGCTGTAGCCAAACGACGTCTTCATCATAGCACACATACATTAATATTCATGTAGTAGTGATCGGATTAGCAAAGCGTACACGGAGAAGACTGCATTAGGGCATTTCCGACGACTACTTTTTGGTGTGCACATTCTTTACTCTATGTGGTAGAACTAACATTTTTCTACAAGATGCTACCTTTATTTCACGAGTGATTCAAGATTGAAGAGAAATCGACATATAAAGTCATTGTTTACATTTGGCTTTTAGGCCCTGAACATGAATTACTCGAGAAATGTTCCATAATTGTTTAGCAACCACATTCGGGAATGTTTGACCACCCAAGGTTGCTACTCTGTTATTGCCTGATCAGCTGCAACTACACAAAAAACGAACCGATGATGCTTGGGACCTTGATCAAAACGCTCACCTAATTTATTTAGGAAATTAAAAATACAAGATTAAACATCAAAATCGATATTGTTCCCTTTAGAGTATTCCCCATCGACTCCAACGCACTTATTTCAGCGCTTGCTCCAATCCTTGAAACATGTTTTTATATTCGGTTCACGGTATGGCCATCAGAGCCATCTTCGATTAGTTTCGATATTTTAAAAATTCCCGCATATTTGCCTTATTTTCCCGACTGGGAAAACGAGTTAATATAAATTTGATTATTAGATATTTTAAATATTTTGAAGGATCTGTTTACTGGCGGGGCTCTGAATAGAGTAGAAATCCCACGCCAGGCCTTTGATGATATCGTTGTGTAAATCCTTTCGAATCATTTTGCCAGCCGTACACGGAACATGTCGTCCAAGAAGACGCTGTTGCAAATGATTCGATAGGAGCCACGTTTTAGTTCCCCTATCGGGTGATGCTTTCCAAAAGTGTGCTGATTTGTTTTGATTTGATTTGAAACTATTTCAGCTTTTTCAACTGATTCTATATGATCAAATGCAGCATTTCTACTATTTGAAAATACTGTTCTTGACTATTGATCACCATTTCAAAACTATAATGTTTATCGGTAAGAAGTACTAGAGGATTTTCAGCAGCATTTTTGGGCTGCATTTCCACTGATCTGGCAACACTTGTGTGCTTCTTTCGAAAATGGTAAAGAACCAGACCAGCCCTGGGACCTGGTAGTTGAATTTAAGCTACCTCAAGGTTTTGCCAGTGCCCAGGAGAAATTATGCCTTGATTTATTTATGCAAAATGACAGATATCAGTCTCAAATCGGGCTTGTTGCGTATTGCATAACTTGATTAGGTCTTTCGTATAACAAACGAGGAAAAAATTCACTCTATATAAGTCATTGATGTTTCAAGTTTCTAGAAGCCTATAGCGAAGGAAAATTATAAAGCATTCGAGGTTTTCGACTACAAAATGATACACGTGCGTTGCGTACATTTTGTATCAAGGGCTTCGTGATTTCAACGTCGTTGACAGTTCGTAGACGATTCTCTGAGCTACCGAACTCTTTTCAGTTTGGTGTATCTTGTCCAAATACTTTTCGTTTATTGAAAATTCGCGCTCTATTGTCGCATTTTCGTGTAAGAGAATGGGCAACTTTTTAACAAATGTTCTCAACTTTGACATCTCCTTCTCGGACTCACTTTTCAGTTCTAGCCACAATTAGTCCAAACCCTGTTCTTTTCTCTGGAATTCGACAAGCAACGTCCTTGAAGATGGCATTGAGCAAAGTTGCCCAAATTCTTCTTTTACTTTATGAGCAACTGCACCGCTCAGACAGTCTTTTTATCTACGAACGTTTCCAGACACAAACGCTTTTAAGCTATGTCCGCGAAGTGAGTTATCACAAAAAGGTTAATACAGATGACGTAACGCGTTAAAGGGATTGTTAATGGAGATTTGTTAAGTAGCTTCTTCAAAAAACCACATTAAAAGTCGTTGCGGAATGCCAGAACGTCATTGTTAGTATTTTTTGCAAATTCTTTCGCTTTCTTGATTGCCACATAATGATGAGCATAGTAGGACAAGATATGCCATGTAAAGTGGATTCATTCGTAATTTGTTTTAAGATGATAAGAAACCGGCTCGGTGTGCTGTTTTAAGTTGAACAACGCAACTGCCTTTTAGGATATGTCCACTAGGAGAATGCTGGTTTGGACTTCAAACACCGGTCAAACATTTTTAGCCCAGGAGATGTTGATATGTTGAGATCCAGTGACCCATTTCAGAATGCCTGGTTACTCACGTCCTTTCCGAGGTCACTTTCACTTACAACAAGCCCCGCATAAACACAGTATAAACATCAAATGGATATAAATCTTATGGTTTGAGGATGTCAAAATAAGATGTTTGGGCATGTTGAAAAGCGGCATCCGATCAAGCAGACAATCTCTTGTCTATACCAAAATGCATGGTAGACAAGGGGAAAGGGAACCCCATTGACAGGCAAAAGATTGCCGGCTTGATCGGGCTCATGTACCGCCAATGTCACAGAGCAGTTTTAGCTATGTGAAATTTCTGTTTTACACTTCCCAAAGTGACTACATGTGACAGAAATCAATTTCCAATTAGAGGTGTTTTTCAGAAACAACTACTAATGTTACACGGTTATATTTCTAACGAGTAATACTTTGGTCACATCTTTGGTTCTAGCAGAAATTGTTGTCCATTCCTTAGGTTGTATGTTGATAAGAAGGATATTTCCAATTTTCAAACATTATAATTAAATACGTGCTTGATGCAACAACAAAAAACATGATTAGTTAAATGTGTTCAAATTTAGTCATAATCAGATAGTTCTCACCGGAAATTTTTGCTAATGTTCAGTTTTATTTTGAACGGCTTCCCTGTGATGCAAAAGGATGCATTTATGTCTATACAGAAGTAGCACTCCACTATTCGTCAAAAAAAATTCCATCCTTTTTTAATGGAACAGCACGAATACAATAAGTATTTCGAGAAGAAATTTTACTTGAAAAATTACAAACTTCACAGTTTAGTACACCACGTGGTGAGTAAAAATTACAGTCAGTCTCAAAATTGAGCGTACATGTGTGATTCATAAGAAATCTCCCAGTTTTTCAGGGTTATAAGCGAATAAAAGCAAACAACCTGTACGCACTGTAGAAACAATCTTTTTCTCTTGTATTGAATGCTTACAAGAAACAAAAACAACAACAAATTTATTTGTAATTGGCTAAACAAAGTAATAATCGCTCATTCGGATGTTACAAAATAGAGCGTACAGTACATTATTATCATGTAAAATGAGTATTAATCATGTCGGAAATCATTGAAATTCGTTTTTTAGTATTTAGTATGACCATCTTTGGCATCCAAGACAGCCTTCAAGCGTCGCGGTATCGATTCCACCAGCTTCCTGGTCACCGTTGCTGAAACACTATTCCAAATCTCTTGAATCACCAGTTTGAGCTCCTTTTTGTTTCTTGTTTCTTTGTTTTCTCAATCGCTGCTTAACCTACCACCACAAGTGCTCAATGAAGTTCAAATCCGGTGACTGCGGAGGGGTTCTCAGCAACCACTCTCGCACAACGTGCGACGTGTGTTTTGGATCATTGGCCTGCTGAAAGGTTGCAAATTACGCTTCAGTATGTTCAAATAACCCATTTTGTAAATCATGGTGTCGAACTCCATAGCACCCAAACCACTGGCCGCGATTGAACCCCACAGCTTGACGCTGTCTCCTCCGTGTTTGACAGTAGTGCTAAATGCTTGACCACCAACGACGAATTCGGTTCTCTCCAAACCATCTGTCTTCCAACAGATCTAAATAGATTAATTTTCGTCTCTTCGGTAAAAACCAACTTGTGTCAAAACTCTAAAGGCTCGTCCATATGCTCCTTCACAAAATCCAGTTGCTTCTTAATATATGCTTTTGAAAGAAGCGGCTTCTTCGAAGTAACCCTTCCCCTCAGATTGTGTCTGTGAGCCACACCCTGGATGGTTTGAGCACTGATAGATTTCCCGATATTTTCAGCGACCACGCTGACCAATTTCGAAATACTTGTCTTTGGTTCTTTTCTTATTGTTTGCACGATTCCTCGTTCGTCATCAGCGGTCCAGATCCGTTTGCGGCCTCTGTCTGTGCGGTTCTTCAAAGTTCCACTTGTTTACGATTCTATGCACTGTGGAATTTTCCACGAAGGCACGTACTGTCGGTTTTTTTTCCTGGTGGTCGCCATTTTGATCCAAACACAATAAAATTCCAGACGAAAATAACTAAGAACCCTACCAATGCAGCTGAGAATTGTTGACAGTATGCACAGCTAGAAAAATTCACATCAAATTGTCTATATTGTGTTTATAAAACGAATTAGTTTGAAAATAGTAAAGGTGCACGCTCAATTTTGTAATATCAAAAATGTTTCATTTCTGGAATTTTATTCGATTAAAATTTTGTAGAAATCCTATTCAATAATTGAAGTCCATGCTTCGCAGGTTGAGCAATTATAGCATTGAAGTACAACAGAAATAATATTTTTGTAAAGTATTATCCATCCAAAATAATCGAAAAGTTCTTCACGCCCTGGGTGTACGCTCAATTTTGAGGCTGACTGTAAGGACTGCACCGTTAATAATGAGTACACCTTTGGGGTTCTGTATGAAAAAGACTATGACTTATTTTGACAGCTGTTTAGTGTCAATGTGTTGCTTGCCTTGTAAACAAACGAAAACCTTCATTAAAAGTTAAAGTTTAGTTCAAGCGGGACAATGCGAGGTCTTATTGAAGAAAAGCGTAAATCGATTTGTGTCCAATTTGTGGAAATGGCGATGGATACTCCAAATAAGGGCTGCGGAAGAAGGCTAGAGGAGCAGATGGCATCATCAAATTAACAGAAGACTAGCTGAACGTACGAAAAACCATCGTCGAAACGGTTGTGCGAAACCTCACGAAGAACATCAAGAAGAAGGTGCAAGAGCTGGCCAGATCTACGAAAAATTAAATGAATACTGATGTAATAGGCTTTTTTGATGGTCAATAAACAATGTAAATGACTATAAATTAGAAGAAAAATTAGTAATCTCCATTTAATTCCAACTACCTTTGCTTATCTTCGACAGATACGCGTATTTCGTCTACAATGTGCAGACTTCTTCAGTGTCTCGTACTAATAACTCGACTACAGTACGAGACACTGAAGAAGTCTGCACATTGTAGACGGAATACGCGTATCTGCCGAAGATAAGCAAGGTAGTTGGAATTAAATGGAGATTACTAATTTTTCTTCTAATTTATAGTTACAAGTATTCCACTAAACAGCTAAATACTTTGAGTTGCAAAATAAATAAAACACATTCAAGTAGAGCAATTTTTAGGTGTACTCATAATTAACGATACAGTCCTTATATGCCAGCCACTCACGCACGCATGCGCGTTAGCTTCGTTCGTTGCTTCTGACCAGCAAATGGCCGTTTTCTACATTGCACTGGTTTTCTCTTTTCTCTCTTCATACTCTGCCAATAATAGAAATCCCCGCTATGAGGCGACTCTACTAGGTGTAGTATATCTGATGGAGTATTTAACGATTCACTGATCATTAAAACTGAATGATTTTGATAGGCTAGTTAGTAGATGGAACAAAAAAATAAATAATTTATAAGAACTTCATTGGAATAGAGTCGACGAAAGTATCTGGCAGCACTGAGATTTTCCAAGATCGATGTTCACGAAATACAATGAGTGGAAGCTTCGGAAAGCTCCATACACGTTAGAAAAGCTCCATATGATGTTAGAAAAAAAAAACGAATCGGCGAACGAATACGAGTTCAATTATGTGAGATAGAATATGTATTGCTTTGGGATAGAAGAGTGCAAAATGAGAGGAGAGAAATTCTGTATCGAGATCGCTCGGGTTCAGGGATGCCATATTCACAGACATGTCTGTAAATTTGCAGACATTTCATTTTGATTGCAGACTTTTTTTAACGATGCAGACATTTAGCAGACATTTTATTTTTGTTGCAGACATTTACAGACATTTGAAATATTTTGAAAATCTCAAATAAAGGTATTCTCTAAAGTTCGGATGCAAAACGTACGAGAATCTGAATAGTATAGTAGATCGTAGGTATCATTTAAAGTAGAAATTCTTGAAGAAACGAAAGCGGTGGGCCACTTGGAGACACAATGGCCCTTTCCGAGGGTAACATGGAGTCCCTAATAATGCTAGTGTTCAATCCCACGCGTGTTAGAACCCATGCGAAAAATTATTGTCAAAGCGTTGGTAATATTGGTCTTCTGCTATTAAGTCACAACGAAAATCAACGTTCACAACAATACAAATCATATTTGAGAAATTTAGAGACTTCCTCGAAAAAAAAACCTTCTCCTATGGTCAGGTAGAAACTTCTCAGAAGTATTAGGAGCAAGCAATTCATACAAGAAGAACCTTCAACAATTCATTACCGAAGTTTATGATGTTCTGCCTTATCAGAATTTCAAGACAGAACTTCCCCAAGAATCAGGAGAGGACTTATCAGAGCTTCAAGACGAAGTGTAGGGGAGAACACTTCTCTGAAATTTGGAATTTTCCAGAGATTTTGGAGTTTTTCCCAGAAATTCAAGATAGAACTTCCCAGAGTTCTCGAGTTATGCAGAAATATGTGTTTCATTAACATTTGTATGGGAGTCCAGAGAAGGGAGGGGTCTCTAACTACCTTAAGAACCTTTCCCGGCCTTAAAATCCCTGCATACAAAATTTCACACCGATCGGTTCAGTAGTTTTCGAGTCTATGAGGGTCAGACAGACAGACAGACAGAAATCCATTTTTATATACATAGAGAGATGAACCAAATCTATACATATAAGAATAAACTCATATTTGAGAAATTTAGAGACTTCCTCGAAAAAAAAACTTCTCCTATGGTCAGGTAGAAACTTCTCAGAAGTATTAAGAGCAAGCAATTCATACAAGAAGAACCTTCAACAATTCATTACCGAAGTTTATGATGTTCTGCCTTATCAGAATTTCAAGACAGAACTTCCCCAAGAATCAGGAGAGGACTTATCAGAGCTTCAAGACGAAGTGTAGGGCAGAACACTTCTCTGAAATTTGGAATTTTCAGAGATTTTGGAGTTTTCCCAGAAATTCAAGATAGAACTTCCCAGAGTTCTCGAGTTATGCAGAAATATGTGTTTCATTAACATTTGTATGGGAGTCCAGAGAAGGGAGGGGTCTCTAACTACCTTAAGAACCTTTCCCGGCCTTAAAATCCCTGCATACAAAATTTCACACCGATCGGTTCAGTAGTTTTCGAGTCTATCAGGGTCAGACAGACAGACAGACAGAAATCCATTTTTATATACATAGAGAGATGAGACCAAATCTATACATATAAGAATAAACTCGAATATATATGTATGGAGATATTTTTAGGGCGGGGAAACTTCTTATAATAGTAAGAGACCTCTCCCTTCCCTGACAGGGCTCCCATACAAATAAAATACAAATGTATAAATCGAAAATGACAGCCCATTGACTTAATCTACAAAAATAAATCCGTTTTAGTGTCATTGTAGATTTTTTTACTAATGAAATAAAAATAAAAATTTTAAATTCAACTTTATAATTTATGTAACGGAAGATTGACTCTGTTATTCATTGTAATTCAATAGTTATTGTTGAATCAAAAAAAAAAATCTTGCATTTATCAAATGAAAACTAAGTAATGATTTTTAAATACAAAACTGGAAAGAACGTTACAGGGGAAAAAAAACATAGAAAATTGTGTTATCTATGCGAATTCGAATGCTTCAGTGTCTTTTTAAAAGTATGAAACGATAGCGTCAGGTTGCATAAAATTCAAGAAATAGATGCAAACATGTTTACATAATCACACAAATAGCGAAAATGACATAACTCGCTCTCTTATTACATCTTTTCGTTGAAAGAAGTCTAATTTTCTAACAAAAAATATTACAGATTTTTATAGACATTCCTAGACATTTCAAATATTTATCGCAGATATTTGAAAAACATATCTGGCATCCCTGCTCGGGTTTGATCCTCATTCTGTTGTCGATTGTTGTGACGCTTGCACGTAATTTTGAAAATCGTGCTCGGTTACGACACTAGGTTGACTGAAAAGTCCTTTTAGTATCAAACACGAAAACTTTTTTTTTGTCAAATTCGGTTTTATTTCTCAACATACTCTCCTTCTTGGTCGATACAGCGAGTCCAGCGATTATCAATTTTTTTATCCCATCCGAATAGTACTCCTTCGGAAGTCCCTCAAAATAGCCATCACCGGTAAGCCATCGCTTCACGTTCGGGAACAAATCTAGTGTTTTTTTTCATTGGGGCGAATCTACAATTGAGAGATTCTCTCCGGGCTCGCTCTCTTTCATTCATAAACCAATCACCTTTACGTTTTTCATTCTACTATTTGTAGAGTATGCTAGCCGGCACTGTTGTGTTTCGATCTGTACTAAAGAATGCCTCGTAAGTTTTATAATGGCGCTGTAATGAAAGATTCAACATTGATTCAACACGATTCAAGAAACATTTAGTTGATATTTGGGACCAAATTCCTCAGGAAGTCGTGCGTGCCAGCTGCGATGGGTTTTCAAAGCGTTTGCGCAAAGCTATGAAGCAAAAGGGTCTGAGATTCGAGTTGAATTAATATGGTTTATTTCTAAAACATGTATCTTTCAAATGAAAAATAAATGATATGATTTGGTTGATTTTTTTTTTTGCTGTAATTCCCTTTTGTTTTAGTGACACCTATTATGAGTCACCCTGTATATCAATAAATGTTCAGGTCCAACAATCAATAACAGGCTTTGGATTTTTTGCCATTTCAGAGTTACAAACATCTAACACCACATGAGCTGAAGAGGCAAATAGATGCGTTTAATAATTATATCAATGTATATTATTTAATATTTCATGAGGACTTCGACATCATCATTATATATTGTTTATAATCGTACTGAATTTTCAAGAAGTACATTTTGAACTGTTGTATACGTGTAGATGTATTTTCGTTTTCACGTATTTCATATTAATTCATGTATATTATTAAATGAATACATACATGTTTTAACATACGTGATTTTGTGTTAAGATTGAAGGAGGCATTATCATATTGATATAAGTTTCTGGTGCTCGGGAGCGGTTTTTTTTTGTAATAATAAAATTACTCTCTTTTTTTCTGCTTCAAGGTTACAACGAAGGTGATTCCAGATAATATAGAGACTTAATTACATTGTCTCATATGATATTTTTCTTCTACTTTAGATCATTGGACCACGCCTAAATCGAATAATTAGTTATTACATATCAAATAACCGGGAAGGGAGGGACCATCAGGGTACGCAAGTGCAACGATTTGGATATGGAGCATGGGAGTGCCTCCTCCCTATTGTCAACATTTAGCGGGACGATTGCGGGCTCTTTGACCCCATTTATTGGGTTTATTCTGTCAATCGAGGGCTCTATTCTAGTGCTTCGAGTGTAAACTTGCTTTTGGAAGTTCCTTATATTCGTGGGTTTCGCGTAAGTGCCTCTGCTTACGGGCCCACCCAAACGTTTTGGCCCTTCATACAGAAGCTTGATGATCACAAACAACAATAGAATATGTAAAATTGCTACCATAGATGGTAGTATTACATCATCATAATCATCATCATATTTTGAAATATGTTATTGCTTAAGTTCATATTATTTTCTGTGTACATTTCAGAGAACAAAGAGAATGGAATTAGTCCCCAGAGCTGTTGTATTCGTGGGACGGGTTTCTTATTCCGGGCCACACCATCAAATCCGGACGCATTAATCATCTAATAAGTGCAATCGTAAACGAAAAGTGAAAACCAAACAAAAGTTTGTAACATGTTTTGATCACAGGAAGGCGATTTGGGGTTTTCTAGTTACGTCCGGTTGCTCTCAATGTTTACCTATCACTTATGATCCGCCCCGATCCGAGTAGCTTACGTCACCGACAAGTTCAATTTTCTGGACTATGTCAACCATCAACAACAACACTGACGGATGTCACCAGTATTTCACCAAATTGGCAGTTCATTTAAATAGTTGAATCACAGCCAACGTGCACGACTGCAACATGTTCATTTACTATTTGGCAACAAATTAGTCGGCTCTCTTGCTCTGCCCGTTGACCTTTGATTAACGATGTGAAGGTTCATTGGAAAAACCCGTTATAGTTAGATGATTGAATCTGAAAAGTTGACCACGTCGCTCAAAACTGTTGCCAAAGTCGGGCAGGTCCCTAACCAAAACAATTCAATCCGAGCACTCCGCGCTCGCACCACATCGATTCATCATCATAAGTCTTGCCCGTAGAGCAGAACGAAGTTATTTAGCTTGTTTATAGATTTTCAAACTGAGTCTAAGCTGATGGATTTCCACCCATTTAACGCACGGACCGAACTGTAAACATACCTCGTCGCTCTTTGCTTCGCCGCGAAATCTGCCACCCAACCAGACGGATCTTTGATGAAACCCTCATTCTAGAGGACGACCTGCTAGTAAATCTGTCACATCCACTGATCGAAATGAACTCACCTCAGACATGACGTTGGTTTGGTGACGATGGTGTTCCTTCGACCGATTTCTTCGTTAAGCTGTCCTTGACGGATTTGTCACACTTGGCACTCTGAATCTACTACTCTCACTTTCCGCTTGCAACTCGCGTCGATATCACCGTCTTCCTGGTCGTCGTCTTCGTCGCCGGCGTTGTTGCCTTTGACATTACACTAGTCATCGTTCGTCGTCTGCTCTGGTCCAAATGGGAGGGGAACGGGGGGGGAGGGATCAGGACTGGATTGGAACCGTTTCGAAGTCGCCTGAATCCGGATGCTTGAGCTTTTGCAGTCTTGTGAAATCGTATGACGGTAAGCAGATACTTAGTAGCAACTGGCTGTCTGCGGTCGCTTGCTGCTTCTCTTGTGTTGTGCTCGGGCGGCTAAAGAGGGTACATACACATTCCCTAAAAGGTAAGAAACGGAGAAGGAAAAATACGACGTAAGTTACAATGAACAAGGTGAAGCCCACGGCGGTGTGAGTTTTTTTTCTCTCTCTCTCTCTCTCGATTGATTCATTTATTCGTTAAAGAAGGCTTTGGTAAAAGGTTGAACGAGGTAATCAATGAGCTATCGCATTGTTATTGTTGTTGTTGTTGTTGGTGTTGTCGAGTCTAATAATAATGAAGGGTGGCTTCAACAGTAGCTGGTTGATTTCATGACGGTGACTATATTTAATTACACGTGACGAGGCGTAAAATGAAGCTTGAAGCGAAGCACGGCATCCCACATCAAATTCGATAGTCAGGTGGATTAGGATAACGGTTAATGTGTATTGTTGCTTGATGGAGGGTAGCCCATTAGCAGCGTTACAGTTGGATTTTTTCCCCGGTAAATCCCACTATCCGGAGGACCGGTTTGTTCTACACACAACGTTTACATTTCTTTCGTTTTTCGGACGACCACCGTCTTTGCAAAACTTCCATTCGTTCTCAAGGGAACGCGTGGCATTAGAATGGAACTGAACCCTGCCAAAACAATCCAATCACAGCAGCGCGGACCACAGAAATCAATGTATGTCAAGTCTATTTTTGGCACGATTTTTCGGCCGATCTACTTCTGTTTTGTACAATCGACACGGCACAACCGCCGCTTATCAATCTTGATCCAATTAGTCCACACCCGCCGCCCGCCGAATCCAAGTCGCCATCGTCGCCGCTACTCTGACTCTGTGTACACACCACAGCAGGCGGCGGCGGCGGCGACCGAGCTGGTGATGGGCGTCCTCTCGCAATTATTGCACTCGCTCACCATCGCAGCAACACGCATTATACAGCCACAGCTACCGAAACCGACTACTAGATGTTTGCACACTAAACGTTTGCTAACTGTGAAACAATTTGAAATTAAAAAAATTAAATCTGTTTTGCCGCAATCAAATGCCTGAAACTGATCAGTTGTCAATTAGTTTTTGACAGTTTTCCAAATAGACATACAAATCTAATAAGTCAACCGGCCAACTACCATCACACTCACCGATTCAGCATTGACAGAGTCAGTAGGCCGTCAGCAGCTCACCGACTCCTCAGCGAGGGAAGGAGGGGAGGGGGGAGGGCCCGAGCGCGCGCGTTTGTGCAATGTGAGCAAAGCTAATCATAAATCTTGTCACGACGACGAGAGCAAAAGCCGCGAACCTCAGCAATTCTCGCGCGCTCAAGATAAATACGCGACACATTATATTAAAAGCAATTTAATTCACCTCGATCTCGGTCGCTGCTGCAATGATGATGGTGATTGCCTGCTAGGTGTAATTCCTTCGTCTCTTCCCGCCCTTCTTGCCCGCCTCCCGCGCCCTATCACTGTGTCATTACACTGATGAAGTATCAACTATTCACAATACGGCTGTAAATCGGAGCTGTATTCGAAGCTGGAGCGACTAAAGTGTGAATACTGTTAATGATAGACTACCGTGAAGAGGGGGGAGTTTGGACCTGGAGTTATACTTTCAGGGCTGGTAGCAGATTTATGGTTAAATAATAGTGACTTTAGTGACTAAAATAATAAAAATAGTGACCAAATAGTGACCAAATAGTGACTTAAAAGTGATTTCCAAATTTTAGTATTATTTAAATCTATTATACATTTGTTGTATAAGTACAGTAAAAATGAACTAAGTGATCGGGGTGCAAACGGGAATGTTTGCAAAAATGAATATTATTGCGGCGTTGAGTCACTTTTTTGGGTTTTTTGGTTGTAAAAAAAACCTGTAATCAAGCAACTTTTTTTCCACGACCTCCTTCACTTGGTTAGCAGCGCTGTTTTCGAAGACGGGTCTATAC
>JASCZW010003224.1:0-88569 GCA_034211315.2 Aedes japonicus | reverse complement strand
TTCCTGATGACGAATGAACTGTAACATTTTTGGCTCTCTAAATCCTTCCTGAACATTTCTATTTCATTTTTAGTTAGAATTTTTTCATTTAAGATCCCTAATTTTGCTAACATTATAGTATCAATAATGTTATTGACTTTTTCGTTAAGATTTTTTAGATTGAAGAGAATGTTTATGGAGTATAATTCTGACGATTTTGATTTAAACATTTGTATAGCCTCCTTAGCCTTGTAGACTGACTCCTTTAATTGTAATGTCATTTCCCTATTGATTTTAACCTGTTTGTTATTACTATAAATTAGACCGTTAATGCTTGAATTGATTAATTTTAAATCATTGGCATCGGGTGATCCCGCAATAAACTTCCAAACTGTACCTAAAGCATTCCATCTTTTTCTGTCTTTTGATGGGGATTATATTTTTCAGTGAATTAGCAATTTCATCAAATTTTTGAAGTATGATCTCTGAAAATTGGTTTCTCTCTACCTCATTGAATTTACTCTCTAAGTCAACTATATGAGTTCTTATGGTTTCTATGTTAAAATGATGTATATAATATTTCGATTGATATTGTATTCTACTATTTCCAAGTTCATAAATGAAAATGGGTTGATTCAGTCTCTGTATATGTAAAGTCCATGTCCATGTGGGTATCAGTAACGTCAGGAGTCTGTAAGGGTAGAAGTAATGTCAGTTCAACTGTCTAATTTTAATGTCGTTTTTGTGAACCCTTCTTCCCTCATTTGTGGTTATGGTACTTTTGTTTACATTTGCAATGTTTATTTTCTTATATCTATTTTTGTGCTTTAACCTCTGTCGGGTTTTTTCGAAGGCATCCGTATTGTTTTCTAATGGTACATGTTTTCTGTGTTTATTATGAAACGTTAAGTCTTTCGCTTGTTTTGTCTTTAGGTTTGAATAAACTGTCTCGATTATAGTCGGGGTCTTAGAGGATGGAAGAATTATTTCAAGAGGGGTATATTTGGTGGATGAATGAATTGTTGAATTGTACTTGTGAATAGATATATTCACAAGATCGATTACTGATTTTTCAGGGTTGTCGGTTTTTGATATACGATAAATTTCCAATAGCGTAGAATGTAGTCTTTCAACGACTCCGTTCATTTCACTACGACCCGTGGCTGTTATGTACGGTTCAATTTTATATGTATTGTAAAAATTAACAAGTTCTCCTGTCATAAATGATTTTTCACCATCCATGACTAGAATTCTTGGTGTTTGATATTTTAAAAGTATGTCTTTAACAGCGGGAACTAGGTCAATAGCAGCTCTAGAATTAATTAATAATATTTGTGCAAACTTTGAAAATTTATCGATGTAGGTCAAAAATGAAGGTTCTCTAAGAAAAGAACATCAATATGGGCAATTTGAAAAGGACCGGATGGGATAGGAGTTTTTTGAATAGGGAAGTTTATAGGGCTTCTGTCATATTTGCATTCGTGACAAATACGACAGTTAGTAGCAAAATCTTTTACTTTTTGCTGCATCTTTGGAAAGTAGAACTTTCTCAAAATCTGTTGTTTATTTTCCTCAGCACCACGATGTGCTCTGAGGTGTGTGTCCCGTACGATATCCCATTGCCTATCGTCTTGGTCGATATCTTCCAACAGTCGCTGGGTAAAACGAATTTTTAACGATTTGTTTTGGCCAAAATGTGCTTTATAGACTTCTTGCACTTTGCCCATAATTTCTTCTTCCGTTAATAATCCGTTCACCTTACTTGGATCAAAATATTTCTTCAAAACCTGTAAAATGGAAACATTATTAATTTCATTTAAAGAAACAGTAATTCGTTTGAAATCCGTAAATGGAGTTGCGACTTCTACTTTCTCTCTGCCTTTTCTTATAATGACCTGATGTCTAAAAGCATTCAATGGTGCCTCAGTAGAGATGATATAGAAATCATCACTGTTTTCTGCTGAGTGTTGTGTTCCTGTCATGGAACATACTATTCGACTCAAGGCATCAGCTACAACATTACTTTTTCCAGTCTTGTAT
The DNA here is from genome assembly GCA_034211315.2 of Aedes japonicus. Classification (NCBI taxonomy): domain Eukaryota; kingdom Metazoa; phylum Arthropoda; class Insecta; order Diptera; family Culicidae; genus Aedes; species Aedes japonicus. Next base: position 86,550 of record JASCZW010003224.1, on the reverse strand, counting down.
TCGATTTGATAGTCATGCTCTTCTAAGTATGACTTCCATCTCTTCAATTTGGCATTAGTATTCTTAGGCGATAGCGAAAAAGTTAAAGGTTGGTGATCAGTTAATATTTTAAATTGCGTCCCGTATAAATAGTTTCTGAAACTCTGCAGTGCCCAGAAAATGGCAAGCATTTCTTTTTCCGGCACAGAATACTTCTCTTCGGTTTTAGACAAGGTCCTAGAAGCAAAATGAATAGGCTTGTCTTTGCCCATTTCACCTTGAGACAATACCGCTCCAATGGCAAAGTCAGAGGCGTCGGTTGTCAACAGGAATGGTTTATTGAAATCCGGATAGATAAGTATGTCGGATGAAGTGAGTATATTTTTCATTTTTTCGAAGCATGCCTTTTGATCATTTGAAAGTGAAATTTTTTTATTAGAATGAACTCCCTCCCCTCTTAGAAGGTTGGTGAGGGGTTTCGCGATTTTCGCAAAATCTCTCACGAATCTTCGATAATATCCCATCATACCGAGGAACGATCTAACCTCTTTAATGTTTTTTGGTTGGGGGAATTCTTTAATTGTTTGAATTTTCTTTTCATTGGGTTTCACTCCGTCTGAACTAATGATATATCCTAGAAATTCTACATTAGTGTGAAGGAATTCAGATTTATCCATTTGAATTTTTAATCCAGCATCGCTTAGCGCTTTTAATATTATTGATAAATTTTTTAAATGTTCTTCGAGTGTTCGACCGAATACGATAACATCATCAATATACACATAGCAAATTTTTCCTATGTGCTCTCTGAGGATGTCATCAATGGCACGTTGAAATGTCGCGGGCGCATTTTTCAACCCGAACGGCATTCTAGTAAACTCATATTTTCCATTATTGATGGAAAATGCAGTTTTTTCAATATCGCTCTCTTTCATTCTGATTTGATGAAATCCAGAGGCTAAGTCCAATGTCGTAAAATATTTTTGGCCTTTGAGTTGTCCAATCACATATCCAATTTCAGGCATTGCATACCTATCAGATATAGTTTTTTCATTGATTTTGCGGTAATCAATAACCATTCTGAATTTTTTTACTCCCGAGGCATCAGCCTTTTTTGGGACAATCCACACTGGTGATGTCCAGGGAGATCTTGATGGTCTGATGATACCATCCGATAAAAGTTTTTCAATTTGTTTATTGACCTCGTCAGTATATGCGGCAGGATATGGATAAACCTTTTGATGTACTGGTACGTCATCAGTAGTATTTATTGAACACTCTACTCTTGTTGCACATGTCAACTTAGAGTCTGGTTCGTGAAAAACTTCTTTGTTAGCGTTCAGGATGGATTCTAACTCATCCTTTTCTGACTGATTTAGGTGGTCAATCCTAAAAGTCAAATTTGTAGATTGTTCTAATTGTCCAGGACAATATTGCAAAATTGGTATTATTAGCATTTTATCATCCTTTTGCAGTGTAAGAGTGCCTGCTGAAAAATCAATCGCAGCATTGAGTGCTTTCAGAATACAAGTTCCAATAATCCCATGGAAAAAAGGATGAAACTTATGCAACAAAAATTGTGATTGAAAGTCAATTTTTGGTTCGAAAAAGTTGATATTAATTGCCGAGGTGGCATTGAAATGACCATTTGCGCTTGTAATGTTTTCTGCATTGAAGTTGTATGGCTTAGTTTTTCCATATGCATATGCCAATTTCGGAGAAATAAGGTTGACATTAGCTCCAGTGTCAATCAAAAAGGGAAAACTACCAATAGTTGTTCTCAGGTTAATATAAGGCAGAGTTGGTTTTACCAACTCGTCTTCCATTCTAAAAAATGCGCCGTGTTTGCGGTTTCAGGATTTGGTACATCATCTGAGCTCTCATGTCTCGAGGTTGAGGGTCCTGGAACTGGCTCTGGCTCTGGTTCATTTTGAGCAATTATTTCAGGCTCATAGTGATCATAATACCCTACTTCCTCGTCAAAATAATACTCTTCGTCTGGAGGTGGATAATAATAATCGTAGCTGGGCTCATATTGTAATGGGTGAGCCACACGCTTGAAATTTTGGACTTGTTGTGACGGTGGATGTGGTCGTTTTACGTTAAATTGTGGGCGATTGCCATAATTGATATGTCTGGATCGAATGCTCTGATCGACATCCATCGGTTCTGGTCTCTGTTGATTTATTTGACCAGGCAGGTTTGGCCGGTATGAATTGTTTTGCATAAATGGGCGATAAGGTTGCATCATTTGATGTTGTGGAGGTTGGTTAAAGAATTTTCTTGGTGGTAACTGTGGGGCTACCAACATGGCAGGTCTCGTCATTAATCTAGGAGCTGGTCGCGGTGGGAGTCGCGGAACTTCTAGATCTCTTGGTTTAGGTAAGGAAACATTTATGTGTTCATTTCTTACTGGACCAGATCGAATATCCATGTTGTGATAATCGAGACAGAACTGGTATGCACTAGAAAGAGTTTTTGGTTTGGCGGTTTTTAAAAGTAGGCTCAGATTTCTTTCGTGACCTCGAATGAAAGAATCTAAAGCTTTTTCACGAAAGTAGTCAATATACGTTGCGGCATTGGGACGATATTTTTCGTCTGTTTGCACCTGAGCTATTATCGCTGATAACAGCTCATTTACCCTGCTATAATATATTGATAGAGACTCATTTTGGCCCTTCTTTATCGTTGTTAATTCGAAATCCAGAGTTTTAAGTTCCCTCTTGTCACTGTAATAGAGTAACAAGGTGGATTTTATTTCGCCCCAATCTGAGGCCACATTGTTGGCGTTCAGCACATCTGCTGCTTCACCAGTGATACGTCTGCGAACACTTTTTCGATTAAATCATAATTTAACGATTCCTTGGGTATGTGTCGGTACACATGAAATATGCCTTCCACATCCAAAATCCAATTCATTAATTCCGTTGGGTTTCCATTAAACGATCTAAGATCTTTTAAAAAATCTGGAATTCTACCCATTTCTATGAATCTTTCGACCGCTTGTGGAGCCGGTGCTGGCTCTGGTCGTAGGAAAGGTGCTAGTGGCGCTGGATTTGCCATTCTGTTTTCGTTATAGAAATCTAGTCTGCTTCGCTTCTTAATTTTGAATATTTTTAATTCACTTTATTCACTCACAAAATTAAAGTTGAGTTTTCAAAAGAACGTTTCTTCACTCACTAACACAGTTTCTTCACACAAATTAAACGATTGATAATGATGGGTAAAATAAGGTTAAAAACTACTTACACTATTGCCAGCATGGTCTGCTACTGGACTTTCTGGATGTCTGGTAAACCTTGCCGTATGCCGGGGAAACGCAGGCAGGTGTGTTGGAGGTGATCCTTTTTGCTGCTGCTACTACGACTCCTAACACCGATCGGGATTTTCCACGGTGTCCCACGATTCGCTTTTCAATTGCACGAGTTAAATCACTAGTAACGTCACTTGTGTTGCACGGCTCTTGCAACCGTTTTATTGATTTGATCAATTTTAAGATTTTCACAACACTCGAGAACTACTAATGTCACTGTACGGCTCTTTCAACCGTTGTACTGATTTTGTATATCAGTTTATTAAGATTTCCACAGCACTCGCGATTCGATTATACACTTCCCGTGGCAAGGTCCCTATTCGGGCGCCAGTTAACTTTTTGTAGACCGGGGGTTCTTTTTAAAAAATAACTACGAACTACTCAACTCTACTTTACAAATCAGACTAACTTTATTGAATTCAATTATGCCACAGTTCACCTCGCACAATCGATCTGCATACTCAGCAACTCGCACGATGGGTCCCAAGTTCGACGATCGCCCTCGATGTTGTCGTTGCCAGGTCGATGATATTTGCTGACCGTACTCGATGTCACTGTTGCCGGGTTGATGAAATCGCTGACGCTCATGGTGCCATCGTTGGAATGCTACCAAGTCCAGGTAGCAACGTCGTTAACTCGCGTATCTGTCGAAGATAAACAATATAGATAGTTGAATTTAATTGGAACTTACTATTTTTCCTTCTTGTTTCTAGTTATTAATTTAAGGATCATGTGCTTAAAGGTTACATTCCGTGGATCTGTTTTGCAAGTTTAAGGAAAGCTATTGGACCATTTAAGGAAAATTTGTAACATGTTTTTCTTTTTAAAAAAGTTGCTACTCCGTTACTGAACAGAACGAGTGTAATTGCACAGAGAACCACATAGATGGAGCTTGGGAGTAGCTTTACATCTTCAATGTATAAGTTCACTAGTTCTATTTATAGATCAGTACCGGCGCCGGCTACGTCCCCACTAGCAATGGGCGATCTCGATCCGTTTTTTACTGGATCAATTTTTAGGGCTCGATTAATCGATATTTTGATTCGATCCTATACTGTTCGATTTTTGACTGAATCGATTTTTTAGTGGGAGAATCGACTTTAAAACTCTACACACTAAGATAAGAATATGGAAAAGTCGGTAAAAAATACCCGCACAAAAGTACACACATGGAAGGTCCATTAATTACGTCACGCAGTAAGTGGGGAGGGGGGGTTTGGGAAAACGTGACGATCCATACAAAAAAAATGTGAAGGTCCATACAAAAAACGTGACAAGGGGGGGGGGGTAATAAAAAGTCATTTTTTGCGTGACGTAATTAATGGACGTTCCCATACTGAAATTATCGGTAAACATGTAATACCGAAATTTCGGTATTGTTGAAAAGCAGGAAAAAAGTTAAAAATTACTATTTTTACGGTTATTTTTACCGAAAGTACTTGCAACCCAATGAGAGTATTTTAAACCAACAGGGTAAAAAAACGTCATGCCTAATCCAACTGTTCGTGCACTTGACTGTATTTGTCAAGTTGATGCTCGAGTGACTCTCTGTGTGCAATAAGGTGATTTTGCTATAAAAATATGTTCATCACGTTGTATGTAAAATTATTAAATATATATTTTGAATTGACACCACTGTTCCCACCCGAATAGAAAATTACTATTAACTGTATGATCATTGTTAAACATTTTCGATTCATGTTATAATCAGCATTATACGTATCATCCGTGTATAATGCTGGTGTAATGTAAGAAACCATTCAAGCTTTAAACAACCATAAATAGCATATTCTATATATGATAAAGATTTCATAAACAAGAAATTAAGAGTGTTGTATAATATATCCCTTGGTCATTCATTGTATGATATAACGAAGGAAAGATATGAATTATGGTCACGATAAACAAAAATACAGGAAACAGTTTTAACAATACGTAATTTTTAGTCTTTTATCACAAAATGTATGACTCATGTTATAATACTGATCATTATAATATGTATTTGTAAGGGAGCGGGTTTATCAGTCTACGTGAAGGGTATGTTGCAATTTTATGAAGTAGATATTACTTCCTATCTGAATTTTAATCCACTTTTGAACAGTATTGTTGACTTTAATAACATACCTTTGATCGCGATTGATGAAACCTCAAATCAATCATTCAATGCTCTTCTTGCAATTATTGGATTGAAAAAAAAATGTGCCATTGAAATCTTTCAAAATCTCTTGAATTTGTCTAACTTTTGTATCCTCATTTTCGATAATAGAAAAATAACAATCGTTATGAGCTCTTTTCATATGTTTTACATTGGAGTTAGTATGAAATACTGCACCGAACATGAAATGGTTAAAATATTTAATTTTAACGGTTTTTGAGTCCGCTGATCTCTTATTCTAGTATTTCTAGCTATCCTAGTTTAGTTAAAGTTTCATAAATCAAGGTGTTTTTTTTTGTTGGATTACCTTTGCTTTGGTTTGGATTTACTTTTTTGGTATTTTTAAATCATATTCCCTCAATTTCTATACATTTACCACAATGAAAAGCTTCTAATAAAACAAATGTCAACATCAAAGGTGTGTTTTTATTGACTTCGATTGGGAGATAAAAAACAGGAAAAGTGTTATTCATTATAATATCATGATTGTAGCAGTTATCATCATGATTGAAATTCTCATATAATATTACTATACTGCAACGATATCTATTATCTTTTTATATCGTATTTAATATAAAATTATGTTAACGTATATCGTAATGGTCGAAAAAAATATTTTATGATATAACCAGAATTTAACGATACCACCTAAGGTAAAACTGCAGAAAACAGTATTATTCACAAATTATTTACTGTATAATATACCGGAAATTTTGCTCGAAAAAAAGTCCTTTTTTGTATGGCAACGATAGTTAACAACCTATTAGAGTTATGGTAAGATCTTGATTTACCATAACATATATCATCGATATGATACACTTTATCTTCAGTTTACAATAGTTGGAAGATAACTTGAATAATTATGAAACGATGATTGGTATAATACCTTTAAAATACTTGTTTATTCGGGCATCCATTGAGTTTGAGTTGTTTCGCCTTTCTTCACAACTGTTCATCCATGAAATCAAAACGCGTGGAGATGGAGCCAATTAACACTTAGCAGGAAAGTTACAATCCGAGCGGTAATCAAACATTTCCACCACATATTATTCGTATTCTAGGACGTGAGTATTTAAACATTTTCACTGTACAGTTGAAATCAGTGAATTGTTATTTGTTTTCAGGTCATGGAATTGATCAATCCAAAAAAGATGTACCTATCAACCTGTTAACTAAATTGGGTATTGCGACGGTGGAGGAGACTGCGGATCAAATTATTATTTCTTACAAACATTTTTTGGTGGACATCATCAAATTAGGATTATAACATGCGTGCGTAGCTTAAAAAAACTGATATAAAACAACGTAAAATCCTGGTTTATTGGTTATATTCAAAATTATAGATTATTACTATTAATTTGTTCGGCATTTCGAGTTCAAAGCATTGAACTTTGAAACAGCTGGATAAAACCATAAAAACTGAAGTGATATTATGTTGATTTTATCATGCTGTGATTTGATCTCTTGTAAGAGAGTTGCACTTCGTTCTATTATACTTATCAAGTAGTGCGATTTCAACAGCGAATCAGTTTACATCATCATGATTATTTTTTACCGTGAAATTTCAGTTTACTAAAATAATAGGTATTCAGTAGAATCAATTTTTTGTGTGTAAAATGCCCATTGCTAGTCCCCACGGTCTTTTGGGGAGGGGGGAAGAAGGATGATTAGTTTGAGAATCGTTGTTATTAGAGACCGTGATCACCACTGCATCTCTACATTTCTGAACTCCCGAGCATCTGCTCAGTAAGCAGAGCGGGTAACCACTTAGCTACCCAGCCGCGGCTCAAAATATAGATGCTTCGACCGGGAAGGATAATTTGTAACGTGTTTATGAAGAATCCGTACAATTTTATCGACCATTCTATTGTTATATAACGGTATATTTTGAGGACTCTATTGCTAAATTTTATGGATCACATTGATTTCCATTTTTTACAGATATTTACTAGTGTTTTTGGGTCATGAATGCATTTTTTATGGAACTATTTTCATTTTTAATGGATCGTTTATAAGTTTTAATATGCAAAACTATGTTTGCCCATTGAATACTCATGCGTTTTTAAATACATCAACAAAAGTAAACAAATACAAGCTATAGCACCTCCAAAGAATGCAAATCACCTGGTTACTGAACCCTAACAACCAGTTCCTCAAAAATATAGTTATTATTCGTAAACGTACATCCACTGCAACTGCCAATTAATCCTCACGATCTCCCATCATGACCGCTGCAAATAAGTTAGCACAAAACAAAACGATTGTTAATTACTATTATTCATTCTTCACGCTTCAGAAGCGTTTCACACCTTCCTTTCAAAATAGATGCATGCTTATTTTATTGCACTTTTCCTGCAGCAGCTCCATTAGCCAGGCAGCAAAAATGGCAATGAACAAACATTCTCCTCCTCGCGTTCGACCACCTTCTATTCACATACGGCTCATTCCAGCTAATATATTGATCATTAATACGTGTTAACTCAATGAACAAATTATTCAAAATAACTTCTATTAGATGCCTATCCTTCGCCGATGTTAGCCATATCGATTCATCTGAGCAAAGGTCCAACGCTGTGCTTTTGCACAGCGACTTAAGGTTCAGCACTCCCCGCGCTCTCCTCCGCCCATCTAAACCCATCGACCATTGTCGATTGAGCCTCAAATGATCAGAATTGCTTCATTGTTCGGTACAACTTATGATATTCAATTTATTTTATTGAAATGCGCAGCTTGTCCTGTCCCTCTGGCCACTTATCGAGCGGTTGTTATATGCGAAAAATTATACCTTCTTCCAATAGGCCCCGCATGACAGGAATCAGCAGCACTCATTGCTTTGGTGTGTATACACATTCGCGGACTGTGGCGATGATCATTACCATATACCTATTCAACTTTAAGCTGCTCATTCGTACGGGCGATGTTTGATTCGTTTCTTCAGCCTATTCAGGTTGGCCATTTGACAGAGTAGGCTGCTGGGGAATTCAATGCCTTCGAGCGATAAGCGAAAGCAAGCGAGCCAATAATGATGATTAGATGCGGGTTCAATTCAGCTAGGATTCATAAGCTTTAATGCTAATCATTTGCATTTTACGCAGCATCTTCTCTTGTGAGATATGAAATATTCAGGACAAGGTTGTAAGCACTGTTTTTTTTTCTTCTAATAACCTGGAATACGTTGCAGCTGATTATTGATTTTGGTCGCTAAAAGCGCAACAGCCTTTCAACAGTTGCTGTCCCATTAATCTTTCAACAGATATAATTTCGGTGTCTATTAATTTATCACCTCGCTAGGATTCAGTTTTCCCCTTCTTATTTGTGTTCCTAATGAGCCAAATTCAATAGAGGGCAAAAACATCTGCTTCGATTTCAGGTTGTTTATGCGAAGATAGCATCTTGAATTCTTCCACCGTTTAATCAAAGAAAGGTGAACCTAATATCAAAAAATTTCGTCGCGTGGAACATAACAGAATGGTCCATAATCTTCAGTTTTCTTCTTTCATTTCTCTTCCTTGGAATTGTCCGTCCCTTTGACTGCGCTACGCATTATTAACTTCTCACCATTTAGTTGACTCTGATTTAGGCAACCCTCCCTGCTAGAGTGTGCTTTTGTAGCAGCAGATCTATGCGCATAGGGGACGGGCACGAAAGAGCATCCACTTCAAAAACGGCTATTAAGCAACAATAAAGTACACAAGTTTGTACAAAAAGTCGCAATGAATTTTCAATGGATGGCACTTTAGACGGTGGGATAGAGAGGGGATGTTTATTACAAAATGAACGACTGCCTGTTCATAATGATGCTTGGGATGCTGCGCATCGATCCGTCTATGCATTGTTTCGTGTGCTAGTAGCAACTGGTGTGTTCGAAGTACGGTCTTATGTGCTAAATGCAGCGCTGTCTCTAATGGAAGTGACAACGCGACGGAGAGGACGAGAAATATATGATGATTATTGACTGCACGCTTGTCTTCATCATTATTGATGCTAAGTGAATTAAATCCCCTTGAATTGGTATTTGAACAACGACAAAATATGTCCCATTGATCGTTTGATAATTAAATGGATACATCTATGCATCATTAAAATGATAAAGGGCAAAACGGAACGATCCCCCAATAACGTAAGATTTTAGATGGGAGCATAGAAGTTAGGGAAACATTTATTATGAAAGCTTTTCATTGAATTTTCTTGTCAGACGTCATTTATACACTGAAATTATTTTTACGTTAACTCCCCAAGCAACAAAAAGTTTCTTTAAAAGGGTGCTTAACCAGCAAATCGAAGGATTATGATGAGAATTCTATTCCGCCTATTTAAGTAATAAGCGAACATTATAGTTCGCATTCAATGTTTAAGCTACTAGCAGCATGCTTATCAACTATCAACTTCTAAAGAATACTTTGAAGTTCACGAAAGATTGGTTCAAGAGGTTGTAGAGAACGCTATTCAGCTTCATAAGTACCTCAAACGAACTCAACAAAACCAAAAAGAAAAAAGGTATTTTATATGTGACATTTTTGTTTTTTTTCTAGTCCTGCCTCAAATTTATTTTTAAACTCAGGGAGAAGGCTAGTTTGCATTACGCACCCACTATGTCTATCCACATAGGTCTTTAGTAGTTAGCTTCACCGACCTGTCGCTGATTCGATCGAAATGTTCCTGGATCCAAGCAGGGTTCTGGACATCTGGTGGTCCATCTAGATCTTCCGCGATCTCCTACCTGACCACCTACGGTATCTGCCGGACCTCACGCCCTCCTCCGATCGAGAAAACCAGGGCCAGGACCGGGATTGGAACGTCTAGAAGTCATCCCTGTTCCCCATGACGACCACCTACGACTTCCTGCTGGATTCTGCGTCATATACCGCTTACTCTGCTGTAGTACGTTTAGTGGTGAAGGTGAAATTAACGTTTCCAGGGTGCACCACGGGGAGTCGAACTACTTCCACACCCCTAGATACCCCGGGATACCTACCACTGTGCCATATGAATGAAGTGCGTTTTGTTACGATATTACTCGAAGCGTTTATTCCATACATTAATACTTTTTTGTTCCCTATAATCTTATATGAAACTAAAAGTCTCTGATTAGATCATCTAGACCTCAATCTGAACTACAAATCAATCAATTTCACCTTGTTGAGTGACAGCGTCATTTTCCACATCCCATTTAGCTAACAGTTTTCTACGATGATACACTGATAGGCAAAGGAATGTTTACTCTCGCATAGGGACTGAATGATGTTTTTTTTGTGGCTCAGAAAGTAATAAAGCATCAGTTCTAAGAAACAAACTCAATGATTCTAAAGACTGGACTCGGAAAAAAATGAGACACACAAAAATGATCACCAAAAATTCATTCTAATTCAGATACTTTTCAAATTTTCAGGGATTATATAAACATATATTAAAGACTGTATTCGATGAAATTTGGACACACAAAATAGGTCACCAAAAATTTTCCTTGAGCCTGATTCTTTTCAAACTTTCTGGAAATAAAGTACTACTAAATGGTTAAGTTTTGACATCATTGGTTTATTGAACCTCTTCTCCCAACCCAAATGCCCGCACCTTTGCCTTGACCCCTTTCATTCGTCTTTTTAGATTTGTCCGTTGACGGTCCCAGAGGTGATGAAGGGCTGACTCATTTTGCCACATCCGCAGATCGCTTGGCAGACAAGGAATTTTTTGGCGAATTTCGACAGTTTCTTCTTCCGTACACTCTCCGGAACAGCCAACTTGGAGGTGGCGACGTAGTGTTCCTGTCCTGGCATTTGTTTGGTGTCGGCTTTAATGTAGGTCTCATCGTCCATCACAATGCAGAAAGGTTTTGCGAGCCACTCCCTGTACAGTTTTCTTGCACGAGTTTTGGCCACCGAGTTCTGTTTATCGCTCCGGTTCGGTGCCTTCTGGACCTTGTACACATGTAATCCAGAACGTTTCATTATTTTCTGCACAAAACAAACTGAAACTTTCGCCTTTTTTGCAACATCCCTGATCAAAATGTTGGGATACCGCTTAAATTGGTTCAATACCATCCTGGCCTTCTCCGGATTTGATGTTTTTGCCACTATCATTTTTCCGCTTGGTTGTCTTACGGTCCTTGAACGTTTTGATCACATGAGATACGGTTGAATGTGCGATTCCGAGCTGTTTTCCGATCCATCCATGAGAAGCTTTTGGGTTTTCGAAGTGAGTGCCCAAAATTTGTTGGCGCACTATTTCTTCATTCGAAGCCATCACTGAAATCGTGCGTTCATGTTGCCGCTGTGCGACGGCTGCCAGAAAGAATTTACGAGTATAATTGAACTCAGAAAATTACTGCAACGCCAGCGCACTTTGTCTGGCGACATCGAGGCCGCAAATGATAAAATTTGCGCTTTTATCAATAGCTTCAATGTACGGGAAGCTTTTGATAGCCTCGAAACGAACTTGTCCGAGCTGAGGGGTGAGCTCAAGTCAAACGACGGCACCGTGGCACAATTATTTAACAATGTGTCATTGGTTTTACGCGAAAAATACAACCAGGACACGATTGATTCAAGTATACAACGGGCCTGTGAAGCGCTCGCCAGCAAAATTGCGCTCGATGTTGGTCATGGCTTTTCAAAACTAGAAGACCAAATCAAGGCTATGAATGCAAGCCTTAATGAAGTTGCTGTTAAAGAAGTACCGAGTTTTCCTACCTCGGAAATCACAGAAGAAATTAAACATTTGTCGAGTACTGTTTCAGCTATGCAGTCTCCAGCAACGAATGCTTTAAGTGATGAAATCACTCTTGCCGATGAATTGGCCCATGATCTTGCACTTGCTAGATCCCAGCACGATGAGCTATTAGAAGAAAGTTCTGGCTGGCGACTACTGGGTAATAAAAAAGTGTGGAGAGCAGATTGGGCAGATTATGATTTGCGTAAACTGCATTGTCGACAACAGGAAAAAGCTGATCAAAAATCCCGCAACCGTAGTAAGCGTAGGAAGCGTAACAACAATATAAATGGATACATAAGCCCCCTCAAAAAATCAATAATGACAACAATCAGAACATCGTTCCGACGTGCAGTTATATCAATAACTACAACAACAACAACCACAACATCACCAAAAACGGCTATAACAATAACAACAACAACAGCAACAACAACCATAGAAGTGATCAAACAGCTACTAGCTTTCTACCACCCGATAAGGAGTTACTTGCAGCAGCAAAGGCGACTTTCTCTCAACCTCAGATTGACCAGCGTGGCATCAGGTTTCAACGTGGCGAAAATCTGAATCCATACCCGGTGGATCATCAATTCCCGCAAACAAAACCAAATTCTCAGCCCCGCCCTGCGAAACTCTTTCTCGCAGCATTGTTCGTCCTGTTCCTGTGTGCGTCCGTGTTTTCGCTCGACCTGACGCACTCTACAGAGGTAGACTATGACGAACCGGATGCGACTGGTAATATATCTATAGTTTTAAACAATGACGTACTTCCATCAATTCCCTCAGAATCACCTTCTACTGAAATTCTGGTGTATTGTCAGAATTTTATTCGCATGAAAAGTGCATCAAAAATGAACGTTATACATAAAAATATTTTGTGCTCCAATTTTTCGATTATTTTGGGTACCGAAACAAGCTGGAATGATAGCATTAAAAATGAGGAAATTTGTGGCAGTGATTATAATGTTTTTAGAGACGACCGGGACTTACTTTTAACGCACAAAAAGTCTGGTGGAGGAGTTCTCATTGCAGTTTCTTCAAATTGTAGCTCTGAACTCCTGGTTTCATCAAAATTTAAAGAATTTGAGCATGTATGGGTGAAAACATATATTGCAGGTGAAACTCACATTTTCGCAACAGTGTATTTTCCACCAGACCAAGCTTGTAAGTCTACATACGAAATCTTTTTTCAAGTAGCTGAAGAAATTGTAACCCAATTTCCTCCTGAGTATAAAGTTCATGTATATGGCGATTTCAATCAGCGCAATGCAGATTTTATTCCGGACGGAGCAAATGAGAGTATTTTACTTCCTGTCGTTGGTTATAATGAAACGTTACAATTTTTTTTTTTGAAAAACTTGCGTTTTTAGGGCTTTAATTTGGTCACGTGAAAAACCAGCAAAATTGTTACTTAGATTTTTTACTTACAAATACACATGAAGATTTCTGAGTAAGTGAATCTCTTTATCCCTTATGGAAAAATGAGGCGTTTCACACAGCTATCGAGTTTTCTGTGTTTGTGCATAAAATACATAATCCCAATGAATGTGTTTACGAGAATGTCTTTGATTACAACAAAGCCAACTATGACAATATTAAGTATAAATTGAGTAGGGCCAACTGGCAACAGGTTTTAAAAAGTCAGAAAAATGTTGAATGTGCAGTAGAGATATTTTATAAAATGTTATTGAAAACTATTCAGGATGAAGTCCCTCTGACGAGAAGACGACGAAACTATGCTTCTAAAAATCCAATTTGGTTTAATAAGCAAATTACTAATTTAAAGAATCGGAAACAAAAGGCTCACAAAATTTACAAAAATTACAATAATCAAGCTAATTTGGAAGAGTATTTGAATATCTGCAATCATCTTAATTTAGCTATTTCCTCTGCACTGTCTGAGTATAACACAAAAACTGAAAATGAGATTAGGTCCGAAAAATTTCTTCAATTACGTTAAAACAAAAGTTAAATCGTGCAATTTCCCAACAAATATGACTTTGGACGAAAAAGTAGGAGATAACTCAGAAGATATTTGTAATCTATTTGCGAAATTTTTTCAAGAGACTTACACAAATTTTTCGGACAATGTTCGCGATTTTGAATATTTCTCATACTTTCTTGACTATCCCGGTAATATTGGTGTCAGTAACATTGTTGTACAAGACATTCTCTCAGGTTTAAAACAGTTAGATGCTAATAAAGGTGCAGGACCTGATGGAATTCCACCAGTATTCATGAAAAACCTAGCAACTGAACTTACAACTCCTCTTTTCTGGTTGTTCAATATGTCATTGGATAGTGGTAAATTTCCGAAAGAATGGAAAAAGTCTTTCCTCATACCAATTTATAAATCTGGCAAAAAATCCGATATTCGTAATTATCGTGGCATTGCCATAATATCATGCATTCCAAAACTTTTCGAATCGATCATTAATAAAAATGTTTTTGACCAAATAAAAAATAGAATAACTAACGCACAACACGGTTTTTTCAAAGGCCGCTCAACTGCTACGAACTTACTGGAATTTGTTAATTACTCATTAAATGCAATGGATAAAGGTAATCACGTAATGGCTCTTTACACCGGCTTCAGTAAAGCGTTTGATAGATTAGATATTCCAATGTTGATTTTCAAGCTTGAAAAAATGGGAATTGAGATGAGACTGCTCAATTGGATTGAATCGTATTTAACTAATCGTCAGCAAATTGTAAAGTTTAATAATAAAAAGTCTAACCCAATTCATGTCACGTCGGGGGTTCCTCAAGGCTCACACTTAGGACCTCTTCTTTTCATTCTATACATTAATGACATATCTCTTATCTTAAAAAATCTCAATGTACTTATATATGCTGATGACATAAAGTTGTACTTAGAAATTAAGAACGATAATGAAATTAATGTTTTTCACAATGATATCCAAGTTTTTCATACGTAGTGCTGTAAAAGTCTATTGAAACTAAATGTTAAAAAATGTAATCTCATAACGTATAGCAGAAAACAAAGCACGCCAAACGTTCAAATTTTATTAGGAACAGAAAGTGTACAAAAATGTGATAAAATAAGACATTTAGGTATTATTCTAGACTCAAAGCTAACGATTGTGGATCATTATAACACGATAGTTCATAAAGCAGGCAATATGCTTAATTTTATAAAACGTTTCGGATACCACTTTTTAGATCCATATACAATAAAAACGCTTATGTTGCTTATGTCCGGTCAATATTAGAATATTGTAGTATTGTTTGGTCCCTTTATATGAAAAAACATGAAGAAAGAATAGAGTCAATCCAAAAACAGTTTTTATTATATGCACTGCGTAAGCTAGGATGGACAGCATTACCTCTCCCAGCATATGAGGCACGTTGTATGCTGATCAATATTGAAACTTTAAAAGAACGTCGGGATTATGCTAAGGTCTTGTTTGTTAATGATTTGGTATCACAACGTATTGACTCAACTGATCTTTTGTCAAAGCTAAATTTATATGCCCCATTCGACAATTACGCAATCGTAACCTATTCGCAGTAGATCGTCATCGTACAATTTATGCTAAATTTGGACCACTGAACCGCATGATGATTATATATAATCAGCATTGTGAAATGATTGACTTTAATACACCTAGGACAAAATTGAAAAACACATTTTAACACTCTGCGAAGTAATAGAACATAGGCATTTAATTTTAGTATAAGGATGTATCCATGTAAGAATTATCCATGTAACAAAACGGTCTACTATTGTTTGACGTCAAATAAATAAATAAATAAATAAAATCAGTCGACCGATTTTCACGAAACTCATTACACAATTGACACAATACAATGAAATACATTCAGTTAAAATCTTAATAATTTTTACCCACACGCTGAAAAGTTACGAACAATTGCATGTGTCCAAATTTCATCAAATACAGTCTATAGCTAAATGTTTCGGTTAAATTGATTTAATGAATTTCGTCCACCAAGCTGAATGCCCGTACATTTCTCTTAACACTGCTCATGAGACCTTGGGCGAGGCTTTGTCCATCTTCCTTACACAATTCCTTCCAGTTTTTCTTCAAAGCTTCATCGGTTTTGAATGTTTTTCCGCTTTTCTTCAAGATTTTTTCATTATCGCCCGAAACTTTTCGATTGGACGAAGTTCTGGTGTATTTGGCGGGTTCGGGATCACATTAACGCCCTTCGCTTCGTACCAATCCATTACAGGCTTGGCGGAATGGCACGAAGCAAGATCCAGCCAGAACAGCGTGGGACCACGGTAAGAGCGGAGGAAGCGGAGGATGCAAGCATTCCTCAAGATAAATCTGCCCGTTTGTGGTACTGGTTGTAACGAACGGCTTGCTGTACCGTCCGCACACGCAGATCGCCTGCCACAACAGGTACTTCTTCGCGAATTTGTCCATCTTTCTCTTCCGAAACTTTTCTGAAACCTCCATGCGGGACGTACCGACAAAAAACTCAAGGCCGGGGATTTGTTTGGTGTCCACCTTGATATATGTCTCGTCTTCAATGACGAGACAGCCTGGCTTGACCAGCCACTCACAGCTTCCCCGCGCGCAATTTGGCCACCGTGATTTGCTTGTCACTCCAGTTTGGCGCCTTCCTGACCTTAAAAACACGTAGCGCAGCCCGCTTCATGGTCTGCTGGACGAGCCACTTCGACGAATTGACCTTTTTGGCCACATCTCGGGTGGAAAGGTTCGGGTTATTCTTAAAGTACTGCCTTATCTTCCGCGCCTTCTCTGGGTATTCCGTTTTCGGTTTTCGGCGGCTTCCAGCGCACCGCTCGGTCTTCGTCTCCTGGAACATCTTCACAACGCGGGACACGGTGGAATGGTGGATTCCAAGTGCGACTGATCAGGATTACCAATCACCGCGCCCAAGATTTGATGGCATAGCTGTTCTTATTTCGAATGCATCTTGAAAATGCTTGACAAATCGCTATAAAATTTTGCGCACATAAACATAACTTTCATAACTAGTATCACTCATAATTTCATTAATTTTTACCCACGCGATAAAAAGTTACACCCAAAACAAAGTGTCGCATTGGGTAGATGGAGTGGACGCCCCATGGTAGATGGGGTGGACTCTCCAACCGAAACGGATACTTTCGTCTGGGTCTGCTTTGAGGATGAATCCCTCGCCCTTTCGGACGCTGCTAGCGGTGCCAACTCTTTGGCACTTTGCTCAGCAAGGAGCTTGGCCTCCAGGTCTTCCTTCTACTTGCATGCAGCCTGCAGTGTCATGCGAAGCCTAAGAAGGCTCAGTTTGAGGTCCTTCGCAATGTTGTTACACGATGACGTAATGCCATTGTCTCGTCCAACTGCTCGGACGCCTCCAACAATTTATAAAGGGTTTCCCGCATCCTATCCATGGTCCGACTGATTCCTGGCACTTTCATGGCCACACCTAGCTTGTTGACACCTGCTTCCTATGCCGTATCACTACCGCACGTGTCGCTCACGACAGATCCCACCGTTTTACGCGGTGGGGACCTCGCTAGGCCACCTTTAGCGAACGTGTTTTTCTTTGTGTCCCCCATTTTGTTGGGTTGTGGTTGTCTATGCAAGCAGGGAGGCCATGTGAGGGTCAACGTGGCCATCCCTGGGGAACCGTGTACAGAGCCAGATAAGCGCAAGACAGGGTCATATAAGCCTACTCCCGCCCGACTGGCAAGGTCAGGTGGTGGAGAATGAAACGTACTGGAAGGCTTGAAGAGCAACGTTTACATTGCGACTGGAATCGTCAACCAGGAAATTTATCTGAGCGAGTGTCTACAAAAACGTCTACTGCATGTAGCGATTCTCATACACTTTTTCCTTGCATTGGTGTCGTGCAACTACTCAACATGCTTCACGTATGTGTTTGTGCAGTTTTGCACTATGTTTATACAAACGCTTTTAGGTTATCTCCGCTTGTTTTCATTCGGTGTTTATCTTTTACCAGCGATGAAGGAGTTTCGTGCTGTGGTGATAAAAAAGTTTTTGAAAGGGTAGCGCCCGGGCGCCAGCCTTGGTAAAAACACCCGACCGTTCTGCACGAGAGCTGAGCTTGACTGCAAACACACCACTCAGTGGCTGTAATTCGCCACTTTAGTTTCGTGCTTCTAGATGAGCCCGCAACGTAATGCACGCGACACGAGTGTACACGCTCGTGTATTGCTTTTGACACCGTATTTGATTTTTGGAAAAATACACGAGCCGAGTGGTTACGATCACAAGAAAGCTCTCAACATACACCCAGTATGACACTGGTTGCCACTGATAGAGCAATACTCGTCGGATGATTCTAAAAAAATGATAATTTGCTTATGGGTTTGTTTTCTTGGCTGTTGGGCGCATAAGTTGATTGAATTTAATAAGCACGGCTAGGTTAGAAAGAAAAAAAATAAACCACGCGTGTATTCTGCAATCGGACACAATCGGAAACACTCGGCTGTGGTGTTTGCCGAAGCATCAGTCACGGTGTCCGAAGCCAAACCACTTGCACTGACATTGGTTTTGTACCCACCATGTTGGGTGTTAGTCTGGAAGCACGGAGTCGAAGTGGCGAATATAATGCACGCGCTAGCGTGGTGCGAAGTAGCTCCGCGTGCAGTGTAGTGTTTGGACATGGCTGCCGGGCGCTATTTTCAGAAATTTGAAAAAACTTGAAGTAAAGCGGGATTTTGTGTACCGAACCATCTGAAGGTACCGTGACACCTGCTCGTTAGGTGACCGGAAGAGATCCGGTCGTACTGGTACGGTGCGGACTGCACGAGTTGTTAAAGTGGTCAGGGAACGGATTAGACGAAAAGCTCTGTACGTAAAATAGCCGCAGATCTGAATGTTTCGAGATCGTCAATGCAAAATGACTTCGGACTCAAAGCTTTCAAGAAACGTAAGGTTCACAAAGTTTCGGAACCTTCCGAGCAGAAACGACTCGAAAGAGCAAGTCTGCTTTTGTCGCGGCTCAGTGGGGAAGAATTAATCTTTTCCGACGAAAAGTTATTCGTCTTGCAACAATCCCACAATGTCCAGAACGACAGATTGTGGGCTCTCTCTTCAAGAACTGTTCCAGAGAGTAATAGGAATATTCCACGGTTCCAAAGTGCTGCGTCAGTGATGGTTTGGGGATGAACTTGCGAGGCAAATTACCACTGGTTTTCATCGAAAAAGGCGTTAAAGTGAATGCCGTATATTATAAACCGGCAGTTTTGGAGAAAGTTGTCAAGCCATATGTACAAGAGGTGTTTGGAGATGACCACTATGTGTTTCAGCAGGACGGAGTGCCATCGCATACTGCAAATCTCGTTCAGGGCTGGTGCCGAAAAAATTTGACCGACTTTTTGGACAAGAATGAATGGCCGCCCAGTTCACCAGATCTGAATCCCTTGGATTATTTCGTATGGTCATACATGCTGGCGAAGGTAAATGACCACAGGGCGTCTAATATGAACCAATTCAAAACCGTAAATTTGGGACGAAATGCCTGTGGCGGTTTCGAAAAACGTCAGGAGCTGGTCAAGAAGGTTAAAGGCGGTATTATTTCAAAACATATGCTGTAGCTGATCAGTATTATATTGCAATATAATGGGTAAAGTTATCAATAAAATCTGGATTATCGATTTGAAATAAATAAAGTTTTATTTTGTATGAGAACATATAGGACAAGGTGTAACATATCCCCCGTGTAAAAAAAACCTCAGCACTAAAACCCTGCGGTCTGAACATGCTTTATGTCGAAAAAAATAATACGCTGAACTACGGAAATTAAAAGAGTGAAAAAGAAGAACATTGCTTCGGATCTCATGAGGTGAATGTAGAGAAAAGCTTTAGAAATTTTTTTTTGTTTAACGTTTCAACGTTTCAAATTTGTATGAGAAAATTTCATGAACAATACTTTTAGAAAACAATTTTGAGGAATTCATTTAAACTTCCAAAAAAATTTCGAGGAATTTGTGAGAAAGAGTCTCGTGATCAATTCCCATTAAAATTATCGTTAGTCTCTTTCCGATTAAATTTTTCTATGCGTCAACAAAAAACGGCCAAGTATTGAGGTTTGGAAACTTACCAAAGATATTAGCAAGCACAAAAGTCTCGTTATTAATAGCTTTGGAAGTGCTTCAAACCATTCAACTGAGACCCGTCAATAAACTAACATGCGATAAGTCATACATGGGCTCTAAATGCTAAAGAGGAGAAATTCAACAGGCAGCCATTATACATACATATGTTTCCACGTTCAATCATGCCAAAGTGATGAATGCAACCCAACTTCTCCCGCAGCAAAATGATGCCGTGACTGGCACCAAAATGCATAAACACATTGATAAGGGGCGAAAACCATTTAATAATTTGATTCATTGGTAGAAAATGAAGCCCGTATTTAGTACTGACGTTCGCTTTTCATGAACTCCACAACGCAGCAGTGGCTAATGATCAGCACAAAAAGCAGCCGTCTTCTATAAGGCACCTCAACGAGCCTCTGCTTGCCCGGGTTCGAATCCTGGTGACCCTCCGACGACGACGACGACGATTGCGATGTGAATAGCAGCACAATGACTAAAGGCAAAGGGAGAGCGCGGCAATTTATAACAATCAAAAGTCAGTTTCAGGATTTTCACCATTCGAGCAGTTAAAAAGCTATTTAAGGGTAATTTTCGTTCGTAAATTTTCGCTATTAAAAGGTGTCATTGTCACTGGCAGTCGTTGCCGCTGCCGCACCGCTGCCACCGACTGCCGGTTCCAGTTAATATTTTGTCAGAGTGCTGTAACAAAATGGTAAATAATTTGAAAGGAAATCTCAGCGGCGGCAATCCGCGCCATGTGTGTATGAAAAGGCAGCAATCGAAAAGTTCGTCGGGTGGAGAGAGGGGAGGGGGGTGGTTAGGTAAATTAAACGAATCAGCGCGATCTGAAAGCGAGTCAAACGTTATAGGACACACAATGTATTTGTGTGTCACGCTGTTCGTTTTGGGTCTTTAGAAAAG
The DNA here is from genome assembly GCA_034211315.2 of Aedes japonicus. Lineage (NCBI taxonomy): Eukaryota > Metazoa > Arthropoda > Insecta > Diptera > Culicidae > Aedes > Aedes japonicus. Next base: position 65,415 of record JASCZW010003224.1, on the reverse strand, counting down.
GCCATCGACAATGACGGGACAGGACAGGATGAGTGCGCGCGCAAGTTCGGCAGGGAAGGACGCACATTCATTCAATTATGCTCGAATATGTCGGCATGTTATTTATGGAGACGCATTCATTTCGGTATAATTCGTTTCAATTAATGAGATGATGAAGGTCGGTGCGACGAGATGCCAGATGGTGAAGATTTCTTTTTCATCAGAATGGCATGTTGGATCGGATCATTTAGAAAAAAAAAGTGGATAGCTAAATTGGTGTCGTAAATCAATTATACCACCTACCAACGAATATTCAATGCATTGTATTTGTTTTGGAAACTGGATTCTACACAGAAAGCAGCCAATAAGTCACTTCAACAATTTTACTAAGCAGATTAGTCGTGTCTTATCGCATGATCTTTTTACCCTGCTGACAGCAAATTTAAACACTATTGGATAAATGCGACTGTGTTTTTTGGGGCGTTACAGTCAATTATCACTGTCCGGCCTCCAGATATATGTATGCTAGCATCTAGAACTTCTCAGAAGCGAAAAGTCGCCCACGAACGAACCAACACCGAGTGCCAAAAAATTACCTTATCGGATTATCGCTTCTTCCAAAATATGGGCAACGAGAATTTGAAGGAACAAATTTTCCTGTTTTCTCTTTGAATGGATTACCATCATCCCTTGACCAGCCCTTCTGTTCGGAAAGATAGCCGAGAAAGGATGCTAGTTTCTAAAACAATGCCATATTTATCACACCGGGAAGCCGGATCCTATTTGCCTCGAGCAGTCGGAGTGAGCCGTCTAATCTGGGAGAAGTTTGTTTTGCGACATGTGATACCCAAACATTTCGCACCCTTGGCATAAGTCGATCGGAAGGTCGTTTTCGCTGGAATTAGACCAACCACGGCATTTGTGCGAATCGGTTTTGGAAAATAACTTGTAGAATAGTCTGAACATAAACTTTGTGCACGGTAAATTGCAACATACAAAGCGATCTGCCAAATATCCGTCTCTCACCAATTGTTTTGAAATTTTCGGAGTACTTATCAAATGTAACATCTTGAAAAAGTGTCAACAAGTTTACTTTATTCAACTTTCGCTACAAATCCAAATGCGCTTACTTACTCTTGAGACGTTCCATGAGATTTTGTACAAGAAAAGAACCGACAAGTTTTTGTACATTGACTACCCAACAAACATTGCATGCTGTATAACAGCTTATTCAATCAAAAATTAGCTTCTTAAGCCAAGAAATAGCTTATTCAGCTTTTATTCAACTCAAATTGTTTGTTGGGTAATGCTTTCTTCAATTCTTGATTTATGTTGTCTGTCTTAGGATGATTGCGAGATTCCTGCTTCATAGTAACCTAATATTTTTCGATTGATCTCAATTTTAGGTTGTTTGGAAGATTAAGATCCTTGGTACGAAGTTGACCAATACGCCCAACCATGCATTTCTAGGCAAATTTCGGGATTTTTTTGTTTTCGTTGGTGCTTTGGGATATCAAACTTGTCTCTTGCTGTGTTGAACAGACGACCTGAAATTTGCTAAAAGTCCACCTTGATGTATTAGGACTCATAGATTTCTACACTGAGCGAACAAATCGAGAGAAATTCATAGGAATATCGTATGGAAATTTGGCTGAAGATATTATTGCAAATTTCATATGATTCTGTAATGGAAAGTGCATAGGACGATCGTATGAAAATTTTCCTCACAGAAAAACAAGTTGTAATCGGGATTCGAACCATGAACCTCAGGATCCAGAGACACAATCCAACGAGACTATACACGCTTAATAAGTGATGTCAATTGAAAGTGTATAGGAGGCATGCTTTTCTCGACCAACGCAACAATAATAATTTATAGGATTTCGTTTGGAATGAGTCTTAGACCCTTGCTTTGTGGTTCGATCGTATGAAAATGGATAATTTCCTGAGTGCAGAGTGATGTCGTTTGCGAAACCGACAATCTTTACCCCGTTAGGGATCTTCAACCTCAACAATACATCAGACATCGTGTTTCAGATCCAAGGATTGAATCTTGTGGAACTCCTGCGTTGATTTGAACACGTTACTAACCCGCTGCAGTGTTGTCTAGCAGTACCCGATTCTGGACATAGTTGCTCCTGTACAGTACCCAGGAACCGGGAGACAATAGATTCCCAACTGGTGCTATTGAACGCATTTCTCACATCCTGGATGACCACTGCACAGTAGTAAACTCCTCGCCTCTTACGTTGGATTACCACCTCTGCCGTCTAGACGACGGACGTGATGGTATCCACGGTTGACTTCTCTTTACAGAAGCCAAAGTGATTCTTGGACCTCCGTCCGTATCTTCCATGTGCGTTGACAACCTGTTGAGGATTAACCTCTAAACCTTACCCGTTGTATCCGATATAGCATAGCAAGTGGCCTCCCTGTCTTCAGCAGCAATACTAGCGTCTGGCGCTTCCAGGCGTCCGGGAAAATGCCCTCGTCCAGCAATATTAGCATTACCACTCTGAACATTTCGGGTACCAGCAGAATAGCCGTTTTGATGGGCAATTTCGGTATGCCATCTGCCCTAGCTCTTTGCTCACCATTAGCGTCTTTGAGGACCTCGCATCGCTTTGAGGCCCTCGGAGTACTCAGACTCTTCGGTCTTCATGATGAGGGCCATGATTTTGTTTTGCTTTTCTGTTTGAGGTCTATCTTCCATTTTTTGGACCTTGGTTCAGAGATTTTCCCTGTCCCTAGAAAAGTCGTCTCCACGCTCCATTCAGTACTGGGCCGGCCCTGGCACTTGGGCCACCATTGGCGCTTAAAGCTACCCTTTCCAAAGAACTGGGTCTAGCGCTTTTGACACCGGGGCCACTCTGTTTTCGCCCCGTAGGACATTAGGTTGGAACCTTCGACCCCGACACCACGTTCGCATATGTCCTCGGGCCCGTGGGGCCCAACCGCTTCTTTGGTGCACCTGGTACGACTTCCCCGGAGACTGCCTCGAACGTTTGGACGTTCCAAGCAACACAGCTTATATTAAACACGTTGAAAATGCTCTTAAATGACACTTACTGGGAATCAATATAAGTGTCAAGTGCCTTATTTCAAATTTTAACATGACGTAAAAAACGCAAAAAGATAAGCCTTATGAAACATGAAATGGAAAAAAACTAACCTCATACAAAAATATAAGATCGCCAAGTGTGGGATTTGAACACTAGTCCCTGGCGTGAAAGGTTTGTAGCTTCTTTGCTAAGCCAATTCAGATTGCTGAAAAGTGAACTCTGAGTATCTATGATGTGCTCTTGTTGGCAGTTGTGTTGTACAACGAAATCATCGTAATGTAAAAATAAACACGTTTTGCAAAACATGGTCGGTTTAATGTTATTTTAACAGCATTTAGAACTACCCATAAAATCTAGTCCTGTTCATGTTTTGTACATGTATGAAACCATGTTTTAAAGAACAGTCAGAGAGTATTAATCACTTGCAGCAGAGAGAAAAGCATTTTTAGCTCGATCGTTAGTCAGAGTATTAAATAGAATACGAGAGATCCAAACCGCTCCGTACTTAACATGTTTTGAAACATGTTTATAATACATTTATAATCCAATCAATTATTACTCTTTCTAAAAAGAAGTTTTGGGTGTTATTTGGGGTCCCTGCTGCTACGGTGGGTGAGCTTGGGCCTTCTACGGAGACGGACGCTTTCGTCTGTGTGTGATTGCAGGCTGACTCTTTGGCTTTTTCCGTAGGCAATAACCTGGCCATTTCTCTGGCACGTTGGTCAGCTTGAAGCTTAGCTTCCAGTTCGTTCCTCTCGTAGAATATTGATACGAGTTAACGTAAAGTCTTCCGCACGTGTCAGATGCGCCACTGGATCCCGCTTTTCTGGGAGATCTTATTAGAAACCTTTTAACGAACGGGTTCACCTACTCTTGTTGGCTCATTCAGCCACAATCCAGTCCTACGCGGAGTTGTCGCCTTAGTGATCCCTATGCAAGCAGCGAGGCCATGTGAGGGTTGACACGAGTCTTCATGAGGACACCGTGTTCAGAACTAGATTGGAGAAAATCAGATATGGGCATCTGAGCCTAGTCCACTAGTGGGACTGAGACAGCCTGTGTCATCCGACAGTACTCAGGGAGACAACACAGGTTCAGCCTGAATTTAACGAGCTTAACGTTTCCAAGGTGTGGGAAGGGCGGGAAGGGTGAACTACATCACACCTCCAACAAGGTAGCCTTGAAAAGCTCGGAATGGCGAAGTGCTGTGAATTAAGAATTAGATTCTTTTTTCTCTACGACGAAATGTTAGTTGGATGTTGGTACCGCTAGTTGCAGGCCAAAAATTGGTGCTGGGATCCTAGTGGGGTTTTAAAGTGAAACGCAACGAAGAGGACATGGTGGTACAAATCAAAGCCAGGGTGATAGCACAGAGCCTCGACCATCATTCAAGGTAGATTTTGATGAGGTTTTCGCCTCGGTGATACGTCAAGCCAGTTTGTGGACGTTTCTCAGCATTGCTGCGTGTCGAAAGTTGGTAATTGGATTTTTGGAAAAGGAGATATGTTTGCGCCAGCCGCTTGTTTTCGTAGCTCTGGGACAGGAGGAGCTACTATGCCTCTTAAAACGGCACATTTATAGTCGTCGTCAATCGGCCAGATGCTGGAACACTAAGCTTAAGAGTGTTGTCACGAAGCTTGGATTCAAGTCGTCCAGTGTAGATAAGACTCGACTTTGCTTAGCCGAAACGCAAACCGCATGAAACATTTCCCCATCGAAGAAAGCCAAGTCGACAGGCAAAGACAGGTTATATTTTGGTCTCGGATTGGAATTTGAATCTTCAAGCCGAATCACCTAATAATAAATCAACTCCAATTCAATTCATATACATTATACCGCTTAAAAAGATAGAAATGTCAAAAGCTTTTAAGTTCTATTTCAATTTAACTGAAAATATTCAACCAACGTTACAAGACAAAAGTACAGTATTCGAAGATGCTACAAAATGAAGGTGTTGAGTTCGTTGCTTCTGCGGCTATTCTCGGCCGAAGTTTTTCTGTATCCAGTGAAGCAGATTGGATCGTTGCTAAACGCGTTCTAAGATATTTGGAGTCAAGGGTATTCCGACGAAGATTGGACGGGTGATTCCAAAAGTAGAAGATCAACGTCAAGGTCTGTATTCCACTACCGTGGTGGGCTAATATCTTGGGCTAGTCACCGTCAACAATGTGTTACTTTTTCATTGTCAAAAGTCTGTGTGGCTGTGACAGCTGCTAGCTGATTTTGGTGAATAATCAGAAGAACCAACCTTTTCGAAAGTGAACAATGTCGAAACAGAAATTTGAACTGCTGGCATCACGCCTAAAGGGAAAAAAATATTACAGCCTGGTGTGACAATTTCGTACTACAGAAATCGTGATGAACAATTCGCTAAATACTTCTCCAAACAAAATAACGCTAGTTTTTGCCGAGATGTAAACGGTTTGTTCGAAGAGTTTGGGGAGCATCACAATCCAAGTGAATGGCGTTTGTTTATCCCGCATTTCGGAACTTTTTCCAAAAACCAGCATTACTTCCTCATTTTCAACCGATTTTCACCATTGAGCCTATATATTTTTTTGTTGACTTTATTTTCGAATTAATCATACGTTTAGCACATTTTTTTTTACAAATCGCAAAAATATATATATATATATATATATATATATATATATATATATATATATATATATATATATATATATATATATATATATAATTATAAGTAGCGTCGAAACTATTACTCATAAAATATTGCAACTTTCAAAGGTTCAGTGTTAAATTTAATTTTGCTTCATTTGATGACAACATATTAGAAATTGGATCACTCGCGTTGGAGATATTCCATTTTAAATGTGTTTTCGTTAATTTATTAAGAAATCAACTCTTATCCATATCTCGAAAACTGTTCTACTCTAATTTTTTTGATGGCATTTTTGAATTCTGCATAAAATTTCACAATAGAAATGATGATCAGCTTACCGAGTTCATAAATGCTGTAAACTATCAGGTAACCAATAAGCATTAGCATATGCAGTAAATCAACCCTAAATCTGCGTTTCAGATGCAAAAAGCATTATATTAGCATTATATCAGCATAATAAATGCTATCTGTTGTAAATTTGGATTTCAAATGTCAGTTAAATGCTTGTAGCCTGTAATAAGCATTTCGAATGCAAAATAGCATTATCATAGCATTGCAGTAAAGCAGCCGTATATTGGGCCAAAAGTGGCATTTATGTTGCAGTTAAGGCGACTTAATTGCTTGATAGGCTGCCGTAAAGATGCTTTGAAAATGCTTATTGGATACCTGGGTAGTGTTTTCTAAATTTTTAAATTTTTGACATTGAACTTCGTCAACTTAGCTTAGGTCAAAATCATTTTTAGGTTATCAACTGTCAAAATATCATCGCCTCGTCAATTGTGCACGATTTCCACCCGGCTCGAGCCAATCTTTCCACCTAATTCCGCTGTAGATCGCTGCATATGTTGGCAACTAATTAAACCAACAATCAACGACCAACAACAACAAAATACCACTCTGATAAGATTCGTGACCTCAAATTTTGTCTAAAATATGACCACAACATTCGTTTGGAAAGTGTTACTTTATAGCTATGCTGCAAGAATAAACTTTTGATAAGGTCGGGCATCCTTCCATGCATGATGCAATTGCGGAACCGAGTTCCACGTTTTTGACAATCTGCTGACAACCCAAGCCAACATAGACGGAAGGAAAAGTCCAGCACCATACGCATTCCAATGGACAGATGAAGTTTCGTTGAACACAAGCCCGCTCGGACGACCCCGCGCACCTCACTATCAGCGAATAAAAGTGAAACAATTTAGTAATGATCGGAAGGCAAATTATCAACTAATTAAAAATTATCACTTCACAAATGTAAACACAGACGAAGCCTGTTGTGATTCTGCTCCATCCGTTTTTCGCTGCTCTAATCTCCGCCTGACCTTTCTGCCACCATTGGCTTGTTTACATTCAATCGACTTTTATGCGGACAACGGCGGAGAATGATCAGCTGTGGCAAATGATGAATAAAAATTTGTCTTTATCAGGTTGCAATTATTAATAGTGATGATTTCATTCATTGCTTCCATAGCGGTTAATTCCATTTATTTACTTTTCCATCCTAATCAATGAAGCGGATGACGTGTGAATGTGAATGGGTCGGGTCGGACAAGATTGTTGACTGGGTTCGGAAGTCTTGGCACATTTCGTAAGTAAATTATAAATTTGCTCGTTACAACATATAATCAGTTTTGATTTTTTTGTTAAAGGTTATAGCCGATGATGTCAATTAGTTGATGAATAATTAGACTTGTTACTGACGGCAAGAATACAAAGTACAAGGTTAACAAAGCGGAAAACAACAGCGTACGGATCCGGATCAGTTTTGGATAGAAGGAGACACGCGAGCTAACTATAAGGACTGTATCGCTAATTATTAAAAATGCTGTATCTAAATATGTTTCATATATTTTGCAACTCAAATTCATTTACATTGTTTATTGACCATCAAAAAAGCCCATTCTCGCACCTTCTTCTTGATGTTCCTCATAACGCTTTGCACAACCTTTCCGTCGATGGTTTTGCTTACGTTTACCCACACACTACCAAAATGTCATGTAAATTTCTGTCGCCTGAGACCGACATATGCAAGCGTCCTTTTGCACATAAGAATGAGTTGAGAGAGAGGAGAAAATAAATCCAATCAAACCCATTTTTCATAGAACTGCGTATGTGTCGGTTTCAGGAGCCATAATTTTACACGAAATCTTTGTTTACCCGGACTTTTTACAAACATGAATTACGTCTCGTGTAAAATTCATAATTTCTAAGTGTGCAGTCTTTTTTGAATTTGATGATGTCATCTGCCTCTCTAGCCTTCTTCCGGAGCTTTCCTTTCATCGAAGCCCAAAATTTCTCAATGGGCCTTGATTGCGGACAATTTGGAGGATTCATCGCCTTTTCCACAAATTGGACATTGTTCTCTTCATACCAGTCCAAGGTGCCACGCACATAGTGGCAAGATGCCAAAACAGTGTCGAACCTTTGTGTTTATGGATTAGTGGCAGAATTCTTTTCTTCAGGCATCCCTTCCGGTACATTGCGGTGCTCATATTTGCGGTAGTGAAAAAAGGTGTCGATTCTATACCACACTGCCAACACTTTTTTTTCAAAATTTTTCAAAAAAAATCTATTTTTCCGGCTTTGGGACATCCGTTCCACGCTTCACGGTATGTAACGGTGCCCCTGGAAGTACCCTGAAGTCCTATTTGACGTACATCTCGTCATCCATGATAATGCACATGTCATTTTTGCTCAAAACGTCGTCGTACAGCATCCGAGCCAAAGTTTTCACGGAATCCGCCTGAATTTGGCTGCGTTCGGAAATTTTTGTTTCCGGTACGTCTTCATGCAATTTCGCTCCTTTGCGCGTTGTACTATTCCAATCGTCGTTCCACACTTTTTTACGCAATCTTTGATGGATACCTCCTTTTGGCAGGGTAATAAAACATCAATAAAAATTGAAATCCAATAATCAAAACAACGCACAGTGGGAAAAAACGGACCCAAATTCCCACAGATGAGACGCCGCTGGATTGGCTGCTTGAAATATATCATTTCTTATGTGAAATTTGCCAAAAAATTGAATGGTGCCATTTTCAGCCTGCGCCGAGCCCAGGAAAATGGTCCATTTTACCCCATTTACCCCTAAAAATGTGTCTTTTTGAGTTGGCATCAATGTTACTACAACCGCCGCTGAATGGTTTGCCCGCATAGAATCCTATTTCATATTAAAAACTCTGGGAAATCGAATGGTGCAAGTTTCACTCAGTTCCGAGCTCGGAAAGTGGCTTATTTTACCCTATTTCCCCATTAGTTTGAGATTTTCTTGTTCATACCCTTTCAGCTACAATCGCTGCCACAATTTTTAGCTGAAAACAGCCTATCTTACGTGAAAAAGTCTAAGAAATCGAATGGTGTTATTTTCGTTTGAATACAGAATCGATATTTGTGGCGTATTTTGCCCAATTTCCCCATTAATTTGAGATTTTCTTGTTCATACACTTTCCGCTACAATTGCTGCCAAAGTTTATGGCTAAAAACAGCCTATCTTACGTGAAAAAGTCTAAGAAATCGAATAGTGTTATTTTTGTTTAGATACACAATCGGAAAACTGTCCATTTTGCCCCATTTAACCCTATCATTGTGTGTTTTAAAGCTTTTATTGATATATCCACAATCGCCGCTGAATTTTCTACATGAAAAACACCATGCCGTAACTAAACGAAAATAAAACCATTCGATTCCTTAGATTTTTTCACGTAAGATAGGTTGTTTGTAGCCAAAAACTTTGGCAGTGATTGTAGTTGAAAGAGTACGAACAGGAAAATCTCAAAATAATGGGGAAATAGGGTAAAATAAGCCACTTTCCGAGCTCGGAACTGAATGAAACTTGTACCATTCGATTTCCCAGAGTTTTTAATATGAAATAGGATTCTATGCGGGCAAACCGTTCAGCGGAAATTGTAGTAACATTGATGCCAACTCATAAATACATATTTTGAGGGGTAAATGTGGTAAAATGGACCATATCCTGGGCTCGGCGCAGACTGAAAATGGCACCATTCAATTTTTTGGCAAATTTCACATAAGAGATGATATATCAAGCAGCCAATCCAGCGGCGTCTCATCTGTGGGAATTTGGATCCGTTTTTTCCCACTGTGCAACGTTTGGGACTTAAGTCGTACAAAGTAAAAACAGTTCCAAATCGCAACGACAAACAGAACATGGCAGCAAATCACGGGCTCGACGTTTGTACTGCGAATATTTGACGAAGTTTTCATGCGTTGTTATGGACGATGATACTTATGTCCTGGAGGATTTCAAGCAGATTTCAGGGCTGGCTTTTTATTCTGCTATGGCCAGAAATGCTAAAGTTGAGCATTTCAGAACGAAGAAGTCATCGAAATTTCCCAAAAAATACCTTGTGTGGCAAGCAATTTGCACGTGTGGCAAAAAGAGTAAATCTTTCGTCACTACAGGCACAAATAACAAGGAGATCTATCAGAAAGAGTGTCTGCAGAAGCGATTGCTACCCTCCATCAAAAGTCACAAAGAAAAACCTTTGTTCTGGCGCGATTTGGCATCATGCCACTATGCTAAAACTGTGACGGAGTAGTACCAAGCAAATCAAGTGAACATTGTACCAAAAACCTCAAACCCGCCAAATTGCCCAGAGCTACGACCAATTGAGAGATATTGGGCTCTGATTCTTTCTGGAAAGAAGCAAGGAATCAAAGACATCAAGCTTTTCCAGCAAATTTAGACAAAGACGGCTTCTACGATTTCTGAAGAGTCTGTACAAACCCTAATGGACGGAGTTAAGCGCAAAGTTCGAAAATTTTGTGCAAATACCGAATAACTATGTTTTGTCTTCACGAATTGTTAAAAAACATCCCATGAATCTGAAATAAACAACTACGACAGAAATATAATGCGAAATTTATGTTTTATTCATGTTTTCAGGTGTCCGAATTATTGCGGATACAGACCTTATGTTTAACTGAGTTTTTCTTATGCTATCCAAGGTGAGCACAACTGACGGGGGTTGAATGAATGAATAACATTGCTCACTCAACACTCCTCCTCAACGTCTAGTCACTTCACTGATTCTTCTTCAATCTCAGCAGCTCGAAAAAGCGCCAATGCTTCTGCGGACCAAAGTGCTTCGTCATAATTTCGGTGATCATAATATCTATAGGGCAATATTCCAAAGCGAGTTGGTTATCCTGATTGTTTACCCAAATCAGCTGGCAGCTGTCGCAGCCACACAGTTTTTTGACAGGCCTCTGACAGGCAGACGCATTTGACTTCTATTGATGAAAGAGTAACACATTGTTGACGGCGACTAATTCAAGAGAACAGTCCACCACGGAAGTAGAATACAGACCCTGATGTTGATCTTCTACTTGCGGGATTATTTGAAAAGAAAATTCGCAAGCGAAACACTGATCAAAAAAATGTAGGTAATGAAGTGTTCTTCATGAAAAAATACACTGAAACTAAGAAATTCGTAAATTTATGTTTATTAACATAGAACGTTGGTTTTTTTTTTCAAAGGACCCTCCCGTCACACCTCCTTATTTGATTTTTTTTTTAAATTATATCCTTAAAGCTGAGGAAATGTTTAAGATGGTCACTTCTTTAATTTTTTTGTTTGTAAGTGTCCATATTTTTTTTGTTTGAATTTTGAAAATGATAATTGAATCCTAGAGGGTTTGAGCTGTTTAGTGGAATACTTGTAACTATAATTTAGAAGGAAAATTAGTAATCTCCATTTAATTCCAACTATCTTTGCTTATCTTCGACAGATACGCGTATTTCGTCTACAATGTGCAGACTTCTTCAGTGTCTCGTGTTCAGTGTCAGTCGAGTTATTAGTACGAGACACTGAAGAAGTCTGCACATTATAGACGAAATACGCGTATCTGTCGAAGATAAGCAAAGGTAGTTGGAACTAAATGGAGATTACAAATTTTTCTTCTAAATTATAGTTAATGATAATTGTTTTTTTTTTTCGTAAGCCTAGCCGTTCTCAAGATATTGAGAGTTTTAATAACAGAAATTTATGTTTTTTCTATGTTTTCGGCCATTTTTTATTGTTAGTCGTGATGTTCACAATAAAATGTATTTTTCATAATAGATTATTGAAAAACAGCTAGTTTATACTGTTTGGACGCGATATCATCATTAGAAGTAGGAAATACCTTAACTGCAATTTGGTTATTTGAAACTGGAATGTAAGAATGATATTTTCGAGTTCCTGGAATTGGTTTAACTTTGCTAAAAGTCGGACGATCGATGCCAATTCTATGCTAGCTTCTGATCCGACAAGACATCCAAATCGTTGAATCTGTTCTTTTTAACACGTTATTTTTAGCACGTCACCGTTGATACTCTCCTACATAATCGGTCGAGTGATGTGCAAGTAAAACATTACCATGTCCATACCATGTCCAGCAATCAAGACTCCGTTAACCGTAAGCTTCCCTAAGAAAATGTATTAATTAAACTATGAAAAAAAAGAGAATTAAATTTTCTCATCTAGTCATATAAAAATATTTTCAATCGCTATAAAACATGTGTGTTGCTTGGGTTGTGAATCCAAATATCGATCATAACACCCTCTAATTGTCGAAAGTAGTTGACTTGCATTCATTCTGAAATATGTTAATGAGATTGTGCCCTCATTCAGTTTTTAAATTAAAGGCGTTTCTGGGATTCTATCCTAATGACAGCAGACATTGTTCATCCATAGAATTTTGTTGTGTCAACCTGGTTTATCTATTATGTCTGGCAATTCGGATGTCTGATAAATCGCAAACTAAGCACAGCTTGTCAGAGATTCTGTTTAGGTTCCACAAAAGTAGTTCACCGTGGATACCATCCTAAGCATAACCGACTACGTTATTATAGTACATTCGGCTCTATTTAAGGTACATTAAATAGAAGAAAAGTTCAGCAGAATTTCTACAAAAATTGGAATAGTTTTAAAGCCTTTCCACTTTAAATTTAAGACAATTTTCTTTCAGTGTAGATATTGAAATATTTTACCCATCACTGAAACGTTTCACTTATACGACAGCTGAAACTTTCCACTTGATTTCGTGGTACAACATGTATACATTCAGTTAAATGTCGTCGAAACAAGTGGAAGTGCATAAACGCATTTTGTACGAACGGCAGCAAAATCCAAATCTATCGGTCGCAATCTTGCCAAGAAACTAAAACTACTGAAAAATACCGTGTTTTGTGTTTGCAAATCATTTGACCAGCGCTTTACTGTGGATCGGCAAAATGTGGCTCGCAATGTTGGGAAAAAACAAAATCATACTTACAAAAAGTGAACCAGAGGCAAGGACTGAAGGCGTACAAAGTGAAAAAGGTGCTCAACCGTGATGACAAGCAAAATTTCACTGCAAAAAGTCGTGCTAAGGAGCCATACACCAATTTTTTGCAAACATTTTCTTGTATCATAATGGACGACAAAGCATACGTAACCTAAGATTTCAAACAGCTTCCGGGTCTGGAATCTCCGGGCAAATAAGATGTCCAAACTCCCGAAGAAATACACTCAGTAGCAAAAAAAAAGCCGAGCAAAATTTTGCTTCCAAATAACGTCATGTTCAACGTTCTGTAACTTTGTCAATTATCAATATTTTGGGCTGAAAATTTGACATCACTATAATCAATGACTTTTTTTTGCACCGATATTTCAGCTAGGCCAATATTGGGTGAAAATGGGAAATACTCACGTTGGTGCGTCAACTTTGATGCCAGCTGTAGTCCAAACCACTTGATGGAAACAATTCAAATTTTGACCACATTATATTCTGTACTGTTTTAAGCTATGGAGGAATTTTTTGTACGCTACCTAAATTTTTCACAGAAATACGGATTTTTGAAATGGCTATGTCAAAAAATGACTTTTTTCATATATGTTACGGTAACTTCAAGTTTATAAATTTTATCAACATGAAATTTTGATCATATAAGGTTCAAATCATATATTGATTATAGTGTTGTCAAATTCTCAGCCAAAAATATTGATAATTGACAAAGTTACAAAACGTTGAATATGGCGTTATTTAGGAGCAAAATTTTGCTCGGCTTTTTTTTGTTACTCAGTGTATTTGATCTGGCAGGCCATAAGTAGTTCTAGTCAAAAATCTAAAAGTATCGTTTCTACCAGCACTTTCAATAAAGATGTGTACGAAAAAGAGTGTCTGAAAAGCGGTTGTTACCGTTTACCAGAATCCACGACTCTCCAGCTCTGTTTTGGCCTGATGTGGCCTCCTGTCACTATGCGAAATCCGTCCTGGAATGGTATAAGGTACAAAAGGTTGAGTACGCGCCAAAAACAGCCAATCTACCAGACTGTCCAGATCTTCGCCCAATAGAGAAGTACTGGGCTCTAATTAAGCGGAAACTCTTCGAAACTAAGAAAAAAGCAAATGGTACCGAAAAGTTCAAGATAAGATGGAGAATTGCCATGAATACCATACGGAACCTGATAGCAGGTGTTCCACAGAAAGTTCGAGTATTTAAAAGAAAGAAGGATTAACATCTTAATCAACTGTTTCTTATGTAGATATAACTATATTATTGTGAAATAAACAATCGGTTTTTTGAATTATGTGCAAAAAGTTTTTGCTGCAATTATTTTGGTGTGCGAAATTTAACATAGACAGGTTTTACCATTGGAACATGTAAACTGTCAAGTGGTAAGTGATCCGAATATATGGACTATTTTAAATTTTAGTGATATTCGGGCCAACTATTTGACCGACCGACTCGGATCCACTTTAATATACAGACGACGCAATTGAGAATCGTTTATCCCAATCAAAATTTCTTCTTCTAGATAATTCGTCACTAAGCCAAACTTTATATTAATATTATTTAAAGTATGTTTCACTTACAATATCCATCGACAGATAACTTGTCACCGTAGATTCGAACAGAAGCATTTATCCAATCCTATAGATCGATTTTCAGTTTCACACAAAAAACTTTATTGCAGGTAACTACTGTCGAACATTCAAAAAATTCAATTTACCCCCAAACCGTTCAAAAAGGTTCTCAATTAGATGGGCATAAAAATTGAAATCACTTTCCAATTAAGTCTCGTTTTCTTTTTCTCCTGCACTTAACAATCCCCATATGCCAGAAGGCTCAAGTGATCGCCTAATTGGCCAACTCTCAATTGCAAACCAGCAACACTCGTTAAATTGTCCGTCATTCGAATGAGCCTACGGTCTGATCCACTTTTCACAGCAACTTATAGCTGGTTAACCGCGCCAGGTCTTCCCCTTTCTCCGTTGGCAATATGCCATGTCGTAAAGTGCCTCATCTCGACTCGACTCGCACTTCCATGAGTGCACATTATTAATACCGACATATTGGCGATTGCAATATAATTACCGAACAAACAAATATTAAACACTCCGTTTTTCCTTCATTCTTTATTGCCCAACTCATTTCGAATGCGATTGTTATAACGTTTTTTTTTTCTTTTAAAGCCCACTCACGCACATTTCCAAAATCGTAAAATATGAAAACTTCCAAACGAAGCCAAACGTAATTTTCTAATTAAGATATTTGCCAGTGCACGGGCTGGTTCGTATGTTTTCAAGTCATAATGACACAAAATGAAGACATCTTCCTGTTGGAGGGAAAATTTCCTGGAAAACGTCGTAAGCCAATCCTAGGGCAGCGAAGTGAATACGCGCGGCGGTTGCGTTTTTAACGATCGAAAATAATTAACGTGAGAGTTCAAGTTAAGGCGAAGCGAAACAAAAGACGCCTGACGGCAGTGGGTGGAGACGGCAGGATGGACTTTTGAATACTCAAATCTGTTCGAAGCATGAAAAATTGTTTTGATGTTTTACGAGCGAAATGAGATATTATTATTGTGGTTTGTGGCTTTCGGCAGTGAGTCAAGTAGGTACCGGTGCTGCGCGAAAGAGTTGTTCGAAAAGAGTTACGAGCTCTCCCGGCATCGAACGGAGTCGATTGAGTCATTTTGAGCAGCAGAGACATTATACACACGCCGTAAATTGCATCGGAGCTCCCGCGCTCAATGACTGTACATTGAAGTGAACGGTTGAAGTGAGTCTTGTGGTGATCTTACAGGGTTCAAACGACGTGGTGAGGGTTGTGGCAAGAGTTAACACATTATTGCAATTCGGAAATATTTGAATGATAGGTTTGAGACATGGCAACATTTGGCGCAAGGCCCGTATTTGCTTGTTAAACCATACTAACTCTAGGAACTGTCGTAGTCTAATACCTAAGTTAGACTCGTTCAAGTTTTTGATTCACAATTCTGATTGTGATGTATTTGCTCTCTGTGAAACATGGCTTTCTCCTGAAGATGAATTACACTTCCACGATTTTAACATTATTCACCTGGATCGAGATGATTCATATGGTGGCGTCCTTTTGGAGATAAAAAAATGCTACCCCTTCTATAAAATCTCACTCCCAATAATCTCAGGCATTGAAATCGTCGCTTGCCAAATAAATGTAAAGAATAAAGATCTTTGCATAGCTTCTATCTATGTCCCTCCGAGGACATCAATAAACCGCCGTCAACTTTGGAGTTCAGTAACATTACTTCCATCTCCTGTTCTTATTCTGGGTAATCTGAATTCACACGGTACTGCTTGGGGCGAAAAATACGATGACAATAGAGCTGGTATTTTCTATGACTTATGTGACGATTTCAACTTGACCATCTTGAACACTGGGGAAGCGACACGAATAGCAAAACCTCCTACCAGGGAGAGTCGACTTGACATATATTTGTGCTCTAATTCACTATCATTAGATTGTCTGTGGAAGGTAATCAATGATCCCCATGGTAGTGATCACTTACCAATTATTATCTCAATCACAAATAGTTTTCAAAAAACAGACCAGTCAATCCATGTTGCTTATGACCTCACGAGGCATATTGATTGGCAACATTTTGCATCGGCGGTAATCCTTGGTATTGATTCTTCCGATCCTTTTCCACCATTAGAAGAGTATCGTTTCCTTTCCGAACTGATGCACAAAAGTGCATTAGAATCTCAGAAACGACGTGTTCCAAGTGCATCCCTCAAAAGATGACCTGGATGGGATGACTAATGCACTAAGTTGTATCTTGAGAAATCGTAGACACGATCGTCTAAGTTGAGAAATCGTAGACAGATTATCGTAGACACGAAACATGTGAGCTTTTTTATAAGTATCTAAAGCTTGAAGAAAGCTTAAAAACTTACTCAAAGGTAAGAAACGCAATTATTGGCGTTCGTTTGTAGAGGGACTATCAAGAGAAACCTCGATGACAACGCTTTGGAGAAAGGCTCGTTACATGCGAAACTGCTCATCCTCCAATGAGAGTGAAGAATACTCCATGCAGGTCCAAGGTTTGTCCAGACTCTGGCCCCAACACAACCGAATTTACGGGATTCCACCCGAAGTAACGGTTTTCGGGACGAACCATTCACAATGTTGGAATTTTCAATGGCACTTCTTTCATCGAACAACTCTGCTCCGGGAAGCGATATGATTAAATTCAACCTTCTGAAAAATCTCCCCGATATCGCTAAAAGACGATTACTTAACCAGTACAACACTCTCTTGGAATTAAACATAGTTCCACCCGAATGGAGACAGGTTAAAGTAATAGCTATTCAAAAGCCTGGGAAACCAGCGTCTGATTACAATTCATACCGTCCGATCTCTATGCTATCATGTTTAAGGAAATTGTTAGAAAAAATGATCCTATCAAGACTTGACCGTTGGGTTGAATCAAACAACCTGCTATCAAATACGCAATTTGGTTTCCGAAAGAGCAAAGGAACAAACGACTGTTTAGCGTTGCTTTCATCTGATATACAACTGGCCTTTGCACACAAGGAGCAATTGGCTTCAGTGTTTCTGGATATAAAGGGCGCATTTGATTCAGTTTCCATAGATATACTGGCAGATAGCCTGCACAGTAGTGGTTTACCAGGAATTTTAAATAATTTTTTGTATAATTTACTGTCAAAAAAACAAATGACCTTCAATCTAGGCCAACTGACAACTTCCAGAATTAGCTACATGGGCTTACCCCAAGGCTCATGTTTAAGTCCCTTACTTTATAATTTTTATGTTAAAGATATTGATAAATGCTTGGAAAATAGATGCATGCTAAGACAACTTGCAGACGACGCTGTGATCTCCTTAATAATAAAAAAAATTGCAATATTCCCTAAATAATCTGTCCATCTGGGCCAGAAATTTGGGGATCGAGTTTTCACCGCAAAAAACCGAATTGGTAGTGTTTACCAGAAACCGGTTCACAGTCCAACTGCGTCTCAAGCTGTTGGGAAGAGACATTACCCAATCTTTGACCTTCAAATACCTTGGAGTCATGTTTGATTCAAAATGCACTTGGAGCACTCACATTGCGTATTTAAAACAGAAATGTCAACCAAGGATCAATTTTCTAAGATCAATTTCCGGAACATTGTGGGGTGCTCACCCGGAAGACCTAATTAAACTCTACAAAACAACTATTCTTTCAGTTCTCGAATATGGCTCTTTTTGCTTCCTCTCGGCAAGAAACAGCCACCTCATCAAATATCGTTGTTTACGTATTGCCCTTGGCTGTATGCATTCAACGCATAATATGAGCCTGAAGGTTCTGGCAGGAGTAAAACCCTTACAGAACCGCTTCTGGGAGCTCTCATCTAGAATACTGATCAAGTGTGGAATCAGTAACAACCTTGTGATTGAAAACTTCGAAGAAATGCTCGAATTGAGTACCCAGAGATTTTTGCGAATCCATATTAACTATATGTCATCCATTATTAGTCTTCCATGCTATAGTTCTCCTAGTGTACGCTTCCCTTATCACAGTTCCTCCATTGATTATGATCTCTCCATGAAACAGGCCATTCAAGGAGTTCCAGATCAACTTCGGCCTATTATAATTCCCCATATTTTTATTGAAAAGTACCGACATGTCAATTGCAATAGTAGATTTTTCACTGATGGGTCGCGCATTGATGGATCCACAGGTTTCGGTGTTCACAATGAATACTCTTCTGCCTTCCGGAAACTTCAGGAACCTTGTTCCGTATATGTTGCTGAGCTGGCAGCAATCAATTTCGCATTGGGGAAAATTTCCGGCATGCCTATAGACCATTATTTCATCTTCTCAGATAGTCTCAGTTCTATTGAGGCCCTGCAGTCGATGAAAACAGTGAGGCACTCATCTTACTTCCTTGCACAAATAAGGGAGCAGATGTGTGTGTTGGTCGAAAGATCATTTAAGATTAACTTTGTATGGGTCCCCTCACATTGCTCAATTCCAGGCAATGAGATGGCGGACTCTCTAGCAAAGGTGGGCGCACAAGAAGGCGAGATTTTTGAAAGAAGAATTTCACATGATGAATTTTTCCCATTAGTACGTCAGAGTTCTCTTCAAAGTTGGCAAAACGATTGGACAAGTAACTCTCTTGAGCGGTGGTTACATTCCATTATTCCAAATTTTTCGTCGAGATCGTGGTTCAAAGGTCTGCATGTAAGTCGCGGGTTCATTCGTGTGATGTCAAGACTTATGTCCAACCACTACTCGCTAGACGCACATCTCTACAGAATTAACCTCGTCGATAGCAATTTATGTAGGTGCGGAACCGGTTATGATGACATCGCTCACGCAGTTTGGCATTGCCCGGATAATGATGCCTCCAGGACAAGACTATTGGATACCCTAGTGGCCCGAGGTAGACAACCCTTCCGTGAGATAAGAGATGTTTTGGGAATGCGTGATCTTCCCTACATGCAAGCGGTTTACGAATTCCTTTGTTTGTCTGATCTAAGAGTGTAACGTCATCACCCCCCTTCCTTCCACTCTAGTAAATTCTCTACCATTGTGTCCCAGTTATACTATCCTTTTGTTTCCGTGCTACTTGTACCTGCCCAGCAAGCTGTGGTCACCCATCTGCGGCTTAGTTCCTGAAAGGGACTACAGGGATCGAGTATTTGGTAGATGTCGCAACCAAAAGCAGCAAATAATGGCTTAAATAAGTTACCTACCTAGCCCTTTTCCAAACGATTATGTGACCCATTAACCTCGAGCTAGCCACGAGTAATTGGCATCCCTCTTTTACTAATAACAAAAAGTAAAATGTTTTGTACAACAATATTGAATATCGGCTCCGTAAAGTGTTACACACGCCTGAGTCTAACAAATAAACGAACTCATTAAAAAAAGGATATTATTAAGTGGAATTTGCGGTGTCTGATTGTATTGATATGCAATTGATTAAGAAGTTACAATTTGATGAAGTTAAACATAATTCAAACTCATTCAGTTGAAATGATCATGACAAGTTGAATAATATCACCCACTTGCAACAACACACAAGATGACTCGGTAAATGTAGTAAAGTCCGTTTTTTAATCAGCCTGACCAGACTAAAGACGAATCAAATAGATATAAAAAATTGAATAGATATAGAAATAGATATAAAAAATTTAAATACATATGCTATCAGATTTCTTTTGACACAATATAGAGATAATTGAAAATGATTATGGCAACGCTGGCAGCTAAAGCTCGAAAGAATAACGTCACAGATGTCGTTCTTCTTTTACGCTTTGAACCTGCAAACGCGAGAAGCTGGTTGATGGATGCTGATTCAACCGATGGATACTGCTTACAAAGAAGGTGAGTAATCAAAGTTTTAAGGTCATTTATTTTCACTCTGGTAATATTCCATAACTGTCAAGTTTTGTGTAGAAGAGTGTCAGTAAACGACCATAAAACTTTGATTGCAAAACCAAGTCTAATGGGGTCGCACCACCCGTATTGAATTACGCCTAATTTTAGTCTATCGTTAGACTAAATCGAGAGCTTTTTAACTCAGTGCAGTCTAACATTCTGTGTCAGATCTGTCTACCAGACGTCTAACATTAGACGAAAGTTAGACAAAATGTTCGACGAACAGTCTAACGTGTTCGACTAACGTTAGACTTATGTTAGACTAACCTTTCTTACTGGGTGGCCAGCAGACAATGGGTTGCGGAGCGATCAAAATGCGATGACGCAGCAAATGACACAACACATGCAAATTAAAACCCGAATTAAATACGTGAATTGGCACCAGACAAAGAAAATTTGTTTCGTAGGAACGGATGATACAATGATGAATTAAGCGCCACTGAACACGACAAAATAAAACCAATTTAACACGGATAAAACAAGAGTTACTTGAACAACTACGACACACAATGAAGTTACTTCATCAGCGATTTCAACTGAACTCGTCCCTCGGAATTCTAACTGGGATACATTGTTACTCCATGCACGTTTCTCTATATTCATCTCCTTGCATTTGCTTCCTAATTTTTACAAAAAATTTAGTCGTCGCACTTCTTTTGACATGTTCAGCCTATTGTAATCAATTGATTGTTGAGGTCGGAAGTGTGGTAGAATGAAGCTCGTAAAGCAGAGCAACTTGTAATCCGTGAACCGAATTTTCAATCGAAGTCCTTATTTTGTTGCTAAGAGATCTGCTCTTAAACAATTCTGAAAGAACCGTAACTCCTACACGAGGTCATATTACATCGCTTGCAATAAGAGATACAAACAGCTCAACAAGGAATTGTTTTGTAGTTACTTGCAGCAGAAATTTAAAACTCAACCCTCGAAAATTCTGGTCTTACATCGACGAACAACGGAAGGAGATAAGACTACCCACAATCATGAAGTTTGGCGAGAATGAAGCTTCCTCTCTGTCGTCCATAAGCGACCTCTTCAGGGAACAGTTCTGAGCAGTATTTACAGACAAAACGCTTGACCATCATCAGTTGTCCGAAGCTGTAGCCAATGTACCTTCACGTCCTGTCATTGTTCCTTTTTTATTTTGATTTCAATGTTATACATTTAGCATGGTTTCTTCTGCGTTTAGTGCTAATTTCACATTGTTTTCAAATAATTAATCAACACAGTTCATTCTAAGCAACAATACTGTCTAAAATCAATTATAACAAGTTAAAAAAAAAATCATCATTGGAAGTCCTCCGCTGTAGGTAAGGAAGCGAGGTAGTCGTCCATTGTTCTATTGACTAACTTTTTCATCGTCGAAGGATGCTTGGTCAACTGACCTGACTTCAGTCTAGCCGAAACGCTGTTTCGGTTTATCTGGATGACTTTCCGATTTGTCACAAGTTTGATTGAAGGGTCCGATGGAACATTCTCTTTTCTGTTTGCGCCAACCAATCTCAAACTGTCGGCGGGACGAGATTGTTTAAAAATAGAGTACTTGTCGCTCAGATCACTGCTTGTTTTGGAGGGTCCACTCGAACTTTTGGTTCCCAAGGCAGCCGACGCGCTTAGTCCGGGTCGTAAAATAGGTAGCAATCCAACGCCGCACGATTTAATGCGAAGATATGGCGAGTCCGACTCAAGGATATCGCAAACTCTTTCGGCAGTTGGAGTGCTTTCGTTCAAATCTGTATCGCTTCGCTTCCGTTTCAGTTGTTGATCGGGAGTATTCGGAATGCTCGTATCTGATCCCGTTTCGGTGGATATATCAGCAACAGTGGCGTACCCAGAAAATTTTTCTGGGGGGGGGGGGGGGGTTTCTATATGAATTTAAAATATATGGAAATCAAACAAGACTTTTAAGGAGACAAACATTACTGTGCCTCAACATGACAGTTAAAAACTATAAGGGACAGCCCAATGGGGTTGTACGCAAAGTTGACGTAGGACTACGTAACTATTTCGAAATAATCTACATATATATCTATGCATATACATGTACATCACATCGTGATATGACTACCAACTGGATCATACATATTTCCCTCCAGATTTGATAAATTTGCCACGAGCTTGGCACGACTGCATTAAAAAGCCACTTGCTTGCGACAGCCGCTGAGTCATCATTCTAGCTGGTTACTCGCCCGCGTACTTTTCTGCAGGGTACTTGCAACCGTCAGCTGTCAGAGCAGTACTGGCCCATTGCCGCTCTGCACAGCTCCATGGCTGCCGAGCGAATGAAGAAAATTTGAAGGTGTCCCTGTTTTAAATCGTGCACTGCTGCATGTGAGACGTTCCTTACTTAAATTTGAAGTCTGTGATAGCAAAGTACTGTGGATTTGGTAAATTTACTCTGAAAAATCGGCATTATAAGACATCACCTTATATTTGCGTTAATGTCAATAGTTGAATGTTAAAAATCAATAGTTTTTAATATTTAAATCGAAGCGTAGAAAATGTTCCGATCGATTGGTGCAAACATTTTGAAAATCAATCGTGGAATGACTTAGTTATTAACGTTCAAAACCTATATATTTTTCGTGACGCTCCAAATTTTCGCAATTCGAACGTGTACCCCAGTATTGAAAACACAGACGTAGTCCTACGTCAAAATCCCTTGTTTCTAATTTTCTTTTTAAAAATTGTTGTTTTTTTCAATCAGTTGTATAGATAGTAGTATATAAAAATAAATTCAACGCAACTTTTTATTAGCATCTTATCTATTTACAAACAAATGTTTATTTTCCTTCCTTTTTTTTTTGATAGGACATCCAAAACTTCGTCCTCATCAACGATTATGTCCTCGTGGACGAACATCATCGCCAATCCGTTCAGCCGATCCTCTCCGGTGGTATTTCGCAAATATGTTTTGAGCAATTTCAATGTGGAGAATGATCGCTCAGGTGTGCATGTGGTCACTGGAATTGTTGCCATTATTTGCAACAAACTGAAGATGGTTGGCATCAGGTCTTTATTGCAAATCTTTAATGCATCAATTGCATTTTTCGGTGTGTGGCTCATCACCATTTGCTGCCAAAGAATTACTTCTCCAGAAACACCATCAAATCTGTCAATGCTGTAAAACTTTGCCAGTTCCTCTGTTGCTCGTGTCATCTCCAATCTGCTAGCATTTGTTTTTAACAAGATTTGAAACGGTTTCAAAATGTTTTCATGTTTTTCAAACTATTGTTGCAGAGAATGAGCGGTATTTTCCACGAATGGTATGAATAGAAATTTTAAATAGTACTCCTGAACAGATTCCGCTTCCAAATAGTCCTTGTGGGCTTTTCTCTTCCTTTTACCGTCTCCAATAGGGATATCCAGCTCTTCACAAATATTCACAGTCTTTTCGTATATTTCACGGAAGTGTTTAGACGCGTCTTCTTTTATGGCCAGTAATGAGTTGCGGATCGTCGAAGCGGACTCTACTGCAACAGCTTAATCAAGTCCTTCTGACTGCAGATAAATACTCAGTGGAAGGGTAATTTCAAAAATAAAATCATTCGTCATCAACGTCAATATGAATTCGAGTATTTTCAATACTGTTCGTCAGCAACTGTGCATCCGTTGCTGATTTTTTATCGTTCCAGTTCGAAATTTCCTCCAATGCAGCGAGAACTGATGGCAATAGTTGTACGAATGACTTGAGCGAATAATGCCTCTCTAGCGCTGGGTAGGACACATTTGCTTTAATTTCTTACACTTAACCTCCTTTTCAGCATTTTCAATTTTTTCGTTCAAGACGAGAGTCCTTTTGGGTGAGTTGAAAAAGTTGTAGTCAGTTTCAATGAGCCCCATGCAATGTATGATCGGTTGAAGGGCACAACCATCAGATATCGACAAATTCAATGAATGAGAGCAACAATGCACGTACAGCGCCTTAGGACATTTCTCTCGTACAATAGCTTGTGCTCCCTTCAGATGTCCACTCATCGATCTTGCACCATCATATCCCTGACCAACCATGTCTTCATACGGAAGTTTCAGTGCATCCAGAATAAACATAATTTTTGTTGCCAACAACAACAACAACAACAACAATTGAAAGCGGCGATTATTTCATTTTGAATTTTCGGGCTCAGATAGTTGGCGTTCAATGGAGCATTCTCTATGTGACTCTTCAGCAACTGATCTCCAGCATTTACCCTGAACTTCAAAAGACTCCTGAAGTTTCCCTCCTGTTTCCGGTGGTCCTCATCCAAATCCAATGGTCCAGCATCCCTATGACCCCGAAGAGAAAGCCCCTTACGGGCTAGGAATATTAGAGTGGAAATAATGGGCTTCAGTTTTTCACGATTGGTTTTAATCTGCTTGGCTCGACCTTCGTCTAAAGCAAGATCTACGCTTACTCGTGTCCCAGTATACGCCACGATGAAACTCCCAGCTTTCTTCACGCAATCTTGGTGGTATTTTGTGGATTCGTGGTGACGAAAATCTGCCCTGGCATTTTTCCAATTTTTGTAAGCAGATTTCACCAGTTTACCAGCACTGGAACTCTGTGCTCCCACAGTTGTTGAAAACAATGCACAAAATTTACAGTAAACTCCATCCTGAGAGACAGAGTAAACCAGCCAGCTCCATTCAAAAATCCATCGATGATTAAATTTCAAGTTTCTGGGACCAGACTGGGGAAAAGCAAACCGCACGTCAGGAGTCCACGGATTCGTGAGGATTTTCATTTTAACAGCATTATCAATCTGTTTTAAAATAGCAAATAATAGCAAATTATCTCATTAAAATTGAAAAATGTGTAAATAAAAGTGTCAAACTCAATATATATTTTTTGGATTCAACATGCCTGATTTGTCATCAATACCCCAAAGTCCTCATGTGTCGCAGTGAAACTCGGTTGAGCTATCGGCGGAGTTGGAGATTTTTCTGTTTGTTCCTTTTTAATATTAGTTTTGTTTTAATCAATTGTTGATACAGGGTGATGCTCTTGTTCTGTAAACAGAACAAATGGACAAAAACGTTCACTTTATAAAAGCGTCTTCCAGTTTAAGTATTTTTTAAATTTTTCATTGGAAACATAATTTCTGTGCAATGAGAATGTCCTATTCATGGGAAATCTCAAGGTGTTTTAAGTTGTTTAATGGCACTTTAATGAATAAGTGTCTCCTTAAAACTACATAAACTTTATCATTGACATATAATTCCTTATTTTGAACTGATCTAATGTTCAATAGAGTCTATTTTATATTAAAAACAATTTAAATGTCTTGCGGGATGTACACTTACCGGAACGATGGTACGAGCTTGATGAAGAAGCGGAAAAAAAATTACGGATATCCATTTAAAAAATTTCGAAAATAAGCACTGATTTTCTCATTTACTTGCACTGTATAAAACGAATTGCTCTGACACTATTTCACAACCAAGTACAGTCGACGACGGGTGAGAAGCTAATGCTGAAATAGTGTGCCAAACAAGTTTGTCAATGAGAGAGAAACGTCATTCAATCATCTGGCCCGTAGCAGCACCTGGAAGGCACACTCAATTCTACTCGGAGTTGGAGAAAGGCATTCTCCATCCATGCTCTCTTTCCTTATAAGGATGCGGAAAAAACGCGCCAAAACTTCCGCGCGCAAAGTCAGTGCTAGCATAAGCTGAGAAGAGAGGAGAGAGCATTTATTTGAGTGTGTGCGCAACATACCAGAGAAGCATATGCAAACGATTTCGCCATCGCCACTGACGATACACGAACGACAAAGCAGAAGAAGAATGTACGCTGGTTGTACGTTCGAACTCACTTGACACTAGCGGGCCGCCCAGGACTAGCAGCAAAAAATTTTCTTGTTGAAAGCGTTTTTACATGTAAAAGTTAATACCAATTTTAGGGCCCGTGGATACGCCACTGATCAGCAACTGCATTTTTCTTCAACTTTTGCACTTCTTGTTCCAGTCTATAGATCTCGTTATCGGCAAATAATAGTTTGTCTTCCATTCTGCTCCGTTTAGCTCGCTCTTCCGACTGGTCCTCCTGAATTGATTTGATCCTGTCCCGCATTTCGTGCATCTTGTACTCGGAATATTGGAGCTCCCTTTTTAGCGTTGCATTCGAAACGGCCAATGCACGCGGATCATTATTCAAGGCAAGAATCTCTTCAACCTCTTTGCAGGTAGAATTGACCATACGTTCTACATCTATCATAAGGCGCATTTTGTCCTTCAGCTGTTTCAATTCTTCTTTCATGTCATTAAGTTGCGAATGGTTGAGCTGCAACGTATCCAATTGTACTTTGTACATAGTGATCGTTAAATCTCGGTATTTAACTTTGTCTATCATGCGTGTAAGCATTTTTTTTCATCTTCGAACATTCCGTCTCTCTAGTCGATGAAGTTTCTTCCAACTTTTTAATCGTCTTTTCCTTTTCGTGTACAGAGAGAGTTAAATTATCCAATTTTTGTACCAACGACGCCTGGTCTTCCGGATTGTCAAAATGCTCGCTTTAAATGTTCCTCAAATCCCTATCCTGGCAGCATATTATCCATTGTGTTGAAAAGGTGTAGTACTGCACTCTCGATTCCGTTGACAACTATTTTCATCCGCTCTCTTTCATCTGGATCTTTTCCAAGTACTTGGAAGGAATCATTTGTTTTCCCTGTGCATAAGGCGATAAACGACAAGTGTCCAACTACAGAGGAATCGCCGCCTTGTGTGCCACGTCTTAACTTTTTGAGCTGATAGTTCTTGACTTTTTGAAACACCATTGTCTCAATTATATTTCCGAGACTTAACATGGATTCATGCCAAAAAGATCCACCTGCACTAATCTGGTTTCCTACACATCCTTCATCATCAGAACCATAGAAGCTCATAAACAAGTCCATGCAATCTAGACCGATTTTTCTGCAGCGTTTGATAAAATCAACAATGAAACTCGATCGTCCTGGCTTCTCCAGTACGTTACTAAATTGGCTTAGTTCCTACCTAGTTGGTCGTTCTATGGCTGGAAACACAACATCGGAACCGTTCCCTGTCACATCTGGTGTTCCACAGGGCAGTCATATTGGACCTTTCTTATTCCTGCCATACTTGAATGGTGTTAACCTAGTACTCAAGTGTTTCAAACTCTCATATGCTGATGACTTCAAACTATACTACGTAATAACCTGCCCTGAAGACGCACAATCTTTACAAAGGGAACTTGATCGTTTTTCTTCGGTGCTTAACAAACCGTATGAGCATGAATGCTGGAAAATGCTCGGTAATCTCCTTCACCAGAAAACGCTCTATGGAGTTATATGACTACACTATCGCAGGAACATCACTAAAACGTGAGGATACAGTTACGGATTAAGGCATTCTTCTGGATTCGCGTTTAACTTTTAAGCACCATGTGGCTTACATTACTTCCAAAGCCTCAACCAAAGCCTCAACCAAAGCCCCAACTAAAGACACTATTTTCATTTGTTCACTGTTTCGCTCTATACTAGAATATGCAGTAGTTGTATGGGCTCCATAATACCAAAACGACATATAGCAAATAGAGGCAATTCAACGCAAGTTTGTCCGCTATGCTCTACGGCGAACATAAGCGGATGAAAATAGGAACCTAATCTCTATTAACTTGTAACAGCTATTATGGATTGCTTTGCTTCCTACCACTCCAACAGCTGCTTTCTCTACTATTTCTACTCTACCACTACCAGCGTGCGCAAGTTGTCATGTAACAGCTATGCTTCGCCTTCAATCCTTAACCGCGAGGTTCACCACTCATCTGTCTTCACATTCGGATGTCGAATTCGCCCGTCCTAGCCCTTGATCACCGGTTAGATAACCCCACGCCTTCAGGGCACATGTTGTAAATCAGTCGAAATAACCCCAGTGTGGCTCAAATAAGTAACAAACAAGCTCCCTTGAGCGGCTTCTGCTCGTCGCACCATTCCAGCCGTTGGTTGATCGTCAGAAGGTACTCCTAACATTTGGACTGCGAGCAACTGTGAGCGCTTGTACTATTCTCTGGAGGAATTCGTGGAGTAAGTGCTTCCGTTTCGTGCAAGTCCTGCGGAAGGTAGGTAATCAGGCTCTTGTCCGTCAACTTTCATCCATCGTTGAGTGCTGAATCAACATTGTAACGTCGTGGAACTGTGGAAGGATGATTGGGTGTTTCTTGTCGAAAGGCTCTCTTCGGAGTTTGCATGCCGGTCGTCCTTTCGAAAAACACCTTCGTCGTCCTATGTCGGTGTGCTTTTGTACACCGGACTGCATTTTTTTGCATTGGGTATATGTTTCCCCCGGTTGGTACCAAATCAATGATCGTAGGAATCAATAGAACCAATTCGGCTTTTGGAGAATAGTGCTAAGCTGTGGCCCAGTTAGAATTGAAACATATACTTTTGCGCATACTTCGGATAAACATGAACAAAATAGAATTCTGTTTTAACTAAAATGTTCTACTTTATGTGAACTTGAATGGGAAAATACAAAAAAAAAATCATCTCGATTTCGAAGAAATTTACGGACTTTTACCGGAATACATTTTATCCACCGACGCACATTATTCTCATCCATCGTTTTGGCCATCTTATTCCACTTGGTGCTCAATTCATTGATGCTTTTGACGAAACTGCCATTCATCTTCAGTTTGCTCTTCATAACAGCCCAAAATCTCTCTATCGGTCTGAACTGGGGAGAGTTTGGTGGGTTGCCTTCTTTCGGTATGAACTGAATCCCGTTGGTTTCATACCACTGTACCACTATTTTACTGTAATGGCAGCTTGCAGTATTTTACTGTAATGGCAGGTTCATTGTGGGATCTGATGAATGGCAATTTTCGCTTTTGGAGACATTCCGTTCTGTACAGCTCTGAATTAAATGTCGTATCAGTGCAGAAAACCTTGGTCTTCCTACCGCAGCTACAGATGCCTTGCCAAATCATGTATTTACGTGCAATTGTTTCTACAAACACAAGCTTAAATTTGGCAGGAACCCCGAGCCGTAGCCAAGTAAAATTTTTGTCAAAGTTTGAAATCGGCCTCTAAATAGGTGTCATCATCCATGAGGAGACAGCGATTGAATTTTGTCAACACCTGATAATACAGTTTTCTGGCACGGATTCTGGACACGTTGTTCTGCTTTTGATTCCTATTTGGTTGTCTACAGGCACGGTATGGCTTGACGCCTTCCCGGAGACGAATCCGTTGCACGGTACTAGGTGAGGCGCGAGATGTTTTGGCCGAATAGCGGTTTGATTAATTGATAACTTCTCTCTCTCTCTCTCTCTCTCTCTCTTTCTCTCTCTCTATCTATCTTTATTTTATTTATCAATTCCTCCTCAGTTTTCGGACTATTAATTTTACCATTTCCGTCCAGTCCGGAGCGAAAGAAGAGCGACTTTGACATCCAATTCTCGCTGTTTGTCATCCACAGCAGCACCTTCTTGAGGAACTTGAAAAAGCTCACATCCTTCGTGGGGGAAGTAAAATACGAAGTGCCCTGCCAGTCGTTGCCATCCAGGGTGAGACAGGTCTCGTCGTCCATCACCACCGCCACGTCGCGATTCGCCGGGAAATTCGAGATGACCATCTTATTCAGCCACTGCCGCTGCGTCATTGCCTGCATCTCCGGAACCAATGGACGCGACTTCCACTTCCTGAAATGTATGTTCATGTTCGCCAGGTACTTTTTCACTGTTTGGCCGGTTGAAACGACCTCCCGGTCAAGCGCACGCAGCGATGTAGCCACTTTTCCCGCGGTCTTCCTCTTCAGCATCCTTTGGAGCCCGTCACTCAGGGCCCGTCACTCAGGGTCGTCGGCCGTTCGGAACCGGGCTTTCTTTCGATGCTCTGATTGTTGTCTAATAGTGCCAAGATGTTGTAGATGCCGGAACGGGCGTGTTCTGGTGAAGATTTTCCGAAATCGAAAAAGGGGACATCGGATCAGAAAAAGGAGCTGGCAGCGGTACGCCTTTTCAATTCGCATAAACCGTGCTCCGTTCAAGTAATTGCTAAAAAAAAGAGGACCTACAAGCGTTGAAACTATGCAGAACACATAAAGCGTAACAACATCAGAACCTACAAAAATTAATTTTTTGTGACACTACAATCTTTAATATCGAAAGAAGAGCATGTGCGAAAAGCAATTGTGTGCGGTCGCAATGAAAATCCGGATCTGTCAGTAAGAAAACTTGCAAAGAAGCATGATTTTCCTGCAAGCACTGTCCATAACGATCGTAAATCTTTCGATACACGTTTGACAACAGCCAGGAAGGCTGGCAGCGATACGAATCTCAGGGAAACGGATCTCAGGAACCCCTAGAAGGACGCGAAGGTGGAGCAAATATTGCAGAAGAGATAAGATCTATCGGTACGTATTGTGGCTAGAAAATAAAAATAAAGTCGTTCAAGGTGAAAACTGTACCGAACCGTAATGATAAACACAATATGACGGCTTAAATCCGGACTCGCAAGTCATATCGCGAATATATAACGAAGTTTTTCTACGTGATAATGGACGATGCAACTTATGTGCTGAGAGACTTTAAGCAGCTTTCCGGAATGTCTTATTATACTGTCAAACGGCATAGAAGAGCATTTCAGGGCGAAGAAAAAGGGCAAGTTTCCCAAAAAATATTTGGTTTATCAGGCAATATGTAGCTGTGGTCGAGCAAGCCAAAGGTTCATCACTGCCGGAACGGTAAACAAGGAAATATACCGTGAAGAATGCCTAAGGAAGCGATTGTTACCATTCCTACACAGACATGACGCTCCCTCGCTATTCTGGCATAATTTGACATCTTGTCAATACGCCAAAGATGTTTGGGAATGGTATAAAGCGAATGGAGTCCATGTTGTACCAAAAAAGCTGAATCCTTCTAACTGTCCGGAGTTGCAATCTATCGAGCGGTATTGGGCTCTCGTGGAGAGAGTACACTCTCAATATAAACAACAAGCTACAACTATTTAAAAAAATCTTGGACAAAAGCAGCTAAATCGGTTGCATAGAAGTCTGCACAGACCCTTAGGGTTGGAGTAAACTCAAAAATTCGTAGTTTCTTCGTGCAGCCTAAATAAGAAACTGTTTTTAGTTTTAAGATGACTAATAATGCACACCGGTCAAAATCGGCATTTCAGCATTATTAAAAATCACTTTGTTTTCCCAATAAAAAACCACAATCACACTTTGTGAGTGGCCCCATTAGCATCCTTACTGTTGGTTTAAATCGGTTCAAATCGGAATTCGGTACTAATATTCAAATATTTCACTTGACAGCTTATCGTTAACCAAAACGAACCCTGCTGCTACCCAATCCTGTTATCCAAAATTCCAGTGATTTCTCGTGGAAGTGCAGTGGATTCCGCGGCTTCCAATAAAGCGAGTATCACGTCAACATATTCCTACCCTTTCCTTACTAGACCTGCATTCGGGTGGGGCCGGCGCCGGTATTGCCTTAGTTTGGGATCACCAGTTTTTACACATTGAAGATGTATGTTAGTCTCAAGCATCATCTGTTGGTTCTCTGTGTAATAACAGCTAATCTGGCAACAACGGAGTAGCAACCTCGGGTGGTCAATCATGCTCATGCTCAATATTTTCGACAATAAATATGCTACATTTTTGGACCAATGTCACTCCCCAGGCCCAATGTCACCCCGCATGGCGGTACCAGGAATCATCTTCTCCTTGTATTACAAATATGTATGTGAAACTGGAAATAAATGATCATAATCATTGTTAGTTGTTGAGTAAATATATACATTAATTGTTATGTTATGTATTCTCCGTGCGAGGAGTAACGATTATGATGTAGAAGGAGATGTTCGCTCATCACCATGAGGCACCAAGAGTGAACAACAATGTTTTTTGGCTAGAATGAAAGATGTGAAGAGAAAGTGTTGAAAGTTCCGCCAGAGTGCGGCAGGTAGGAAAATTAACAGATGTTTTTTGAAAATTGAGCGAAAGGGCATGTATCCAATGGTACTCGAACCATGGACGTCAATCTTTGCCTAACATCCCACTGCGGAGTAGGTTGTAGCGACGGAACAAGTCCGCCACTTCAACAGGCAAAAATTGACGCATGGAAAGACGCTCATGTACCACAGTGGCTTGTATAGTTTATTCTTAGCGATCTATTGTGTGCACTCTGTTTACTGATGCGCACATGGGAGAGGAACTCTCTCCTTTTTTGGGTTTGTTTTGATTCGCAACGACTGACGTTGGAGACGACGAGAAAAACATTAAGTGATCGTCCAAACTGTTCTTGAGTCTTCAGGACATAAGATATACATTTGTAACAGAACGTTTTTGGAGTATGCGAATGGGCAATATGTATTTAACAATATTCATTGAATAGTGGGGAAGGTCAAAAGATATAATATGACAATCTACAGTTGTAACTGTAGTATTTTGGGCTACATTGAGTAACCATATGATAAAAGTAATTGAATCTTTTGAATAGTGATCCTCTAGGTAATCA
Organism: Aedes japonicus; assembly: GCA_034211315.2. Lineage (NCBI taxonomy): Eukaryota > Metazoa > Arthropoda > Insecta > Diptera > Culicidae > Aedes > Aedes japonicus. Next base: position 32,579 of record JASCZW010003224.1, on the reverse strand, counting down.
AAACTGTTTTGGAGTTTAGAACTTGAAATCTATGGTAGTAACAATAGCTTTTTAGGCTATATAAAGTATTTTCACGTATTCGAGCATCGTCAGTGACTATTTTCAAAGGTAAAAAGATACAAAAAGATATTCTGGAGATGGTCTAGGTCATCCAAACTGTCCTGGCGTTCAGAACTTATGATTTACAGTTGTAACAGTTAGTGTTAGGCAAATTCAAGTTACAATGAATATTCAAATAAATTCAACTAATATTCTTAAAGGTCAACAAACTTTTTAAGGCAATATGATATCTGGTTGGTCATCCAAACCATCCTTGAGATCAGATTGTAGGACCTACAGTTGTAACAAAATACAGCTGTAATTGTAGCTTGCTGGACTAAACCAAGTAACAATATGTATTCGACCAAATTAATTGAGTCTTTTGAAAGTTTGACAGATATAATGAGATATATCGGGAGTTTCAAGGTCACCAAAACTACCGTTGGGTTCAGAAGCTAGGTTCCACAGTCGTAACAGTAGCTTTATAAACTAAAAAAAGTGACGATATGCATTCAAACACATTCAGTGAATTTTCTGTAAGATCACCAGTCATTATCAGAGTATCTTGAGATGTTCAAGTTCATAAAAACTGACCTTGAGTTCAGAACTTTAGATGTTCAGAAGTAACCGTAGCCTTTTGGGCTTCACAAAGCTACGATATGTTTGCAAACATATTCAATGAATATTCTGAAACGTTCACAAACATCATAGGATGACCTTGCTAGTCTTAGGTCATTCAAACTGTCCTTTAAAGCTTAAGGTCTACAATTTTAACAGTAGTTTCATGGGCTATACAATATTATCTCATAACGTCTGTTGGTCTTCCAAGACATTCTATAGCGATTAAAGCTGCTGTTACAACTGTTCAAGTTCTAAACTCCAGGGCAGTTTGGACTACCTAGCATGTCTCAAAAAAATATTTCCTACTTTTTATCTAACGTTTCTATGTTATTGAGCAACAAATCCATCAGAATGCACCAAGTTGCTTGTATTACAACGCCTTGAGAAAATTAGGCCTGAAAAGGTTAATTCAAAAAATGTTGCGTTGTACAATCCAAATGGCTTACATTTAATTGCGTAGACCTACGTCATCATTTTGAAAAACTCTCTGGGGCTGTACCTTGCAGTTTTTATTGATGAAGTGAACCTTTGAACTCCCATATGTTACAACGATAGTTATACAATTAAGAGATTAAATAAATACACTGGAATAACTAATAGATATGATATTACCACAATGTAACTGACTCTTAGATTTGGCTCCTGACCAAGAATCCCTACTGAGTCCTTGCGACACAACAAGCCAGCCAGTTTAGTAGAAAGAAATTCACAAACACACAATTCAAACAAATAATTAAAAATTGTATTGGATTTAGCTGATAAGTTTTGCTCGTGAACAACCCTTAAGGTGAATTGCTGCTCCATGTATTTTTTCCTATCCTTTAACTCGCTCGCGTTCTTTGTTTGGGTCCCTTCTCATTGTTAGATTCCTGACAATGAGAAAGCGGACTCGCATGCAAGGGTGGGCGCTATGGAAGGCGATATTTATGATCGACAAATCACCTTCAACGAATTTTTCTATATTTTTCGTCAGATATCAATGGGCTTCAAATGGTGAGTTGACAACTTCTAAGGAGGGTGCGACTGACCTCTGGTCCTCACAAGTTCCTACCTCACGCCTCCACGAGTCATATGATCACAAAAGACTGCCAGCTGAAACATGGAGACGCTGGTTGGCGTAGCCTGGGCAATGTTGTCAATCCGAAAATAGCGAAGTGAGGGGTGCGACTGGAAAATCATATCATAATTTTCCATTCTAATATCTTTCAGGTCTTCCAGGTCGTCAAGTATTATTAAATAATTTAAAATTTAAAACATTTTTTTTTCTCATGGCTGTCATACATTGTCTAAATTTTCTGGCTCATAATGGATGCGCAAGTTTGTCTACAATTGCAGCAAAACAGCAGTCGGCACACATGTAATTCTCAGTTCTTATTATAATATCCCTTCACTATATATATTAGGTTAACTTACTTCACTTTTGATTGTTATTTTTGTATTCTCCCCAGCGCGGAAGTATCGATCTTTGATGAAGTTTTTTCAGAAGCAGATAATTTATCATCTCCATGCGAAGCGCTAGGAGCTAAACTTACTTGTTTAGGACCTACTAGGACCTAAACTAACTTGTTTAGGTTAAATTTTTGAGAAATGTTTGCGTCAATGTGTGAGTGTGGTTGTGTGTGTGAGTGAGTGAGAATTAATAAATTGTAATTAGAAGTTCTAGATATAAGATAACCATTGTTCCATATGTTTTGTTCGAAATTCCCACCGCAATTTTCCCATCCATAGATTTGTAATTCCTATTAACCTCGAGACTAGTTCTAAGATAACTGATGTATATAAACAGGAAAACTTGGCTCTGTAAAGTTGATTCGATTGAGAAAAAAAAACTCGCTCGCGCAAACTAACCTTGCTATTTCAAATTGATAAATCTCGATATTTAAGCATACAAACTGATGTGATTAAATTTTCAATATCTAGTACAGATTTTGAATTATATCAATTCAAAATGTTGAGGTAATGGCTACCGCCAAGAACGCTTCAGCAGAAGCCCCTAAAATCCGTCTTCAGTCCATCGGCTTAGCCGAGCTTCAACCCTGCCAGCACGGCATTCCTCGTGCCATCTGCCCGTCATACTTAGAAAGCAGAACCCCTTCGCCCACCATCGCCCAGCAAAAGATTTGCACATTCGGGAGTTGCGAAACCAATTCATTTTTTATTGCTAATTTTCTTTTCATTAAGAAAACGGGAAAAGATGCCTCGGCAATTACCGCCCGAGGGCAGAGACGATTCGATCTGTTGGGATGGCATGGTTGTTCTCTGCCTCGAGAAGAGGGCTTGAAATTATCACCATCTTAACCATTATTGCTCAGCTGGAATAATAACAACAACAATAATAATGAAAAACAACGCCCTTAAGGGCATCTTTATCGAGTGGAACGAAAGCAGCGAAATATACAGCGAAGTGATACTTAAAGTTGCAGATCGAAGCGAATTAAAAGGAAGCCAATCATGACGTGGAGTAGGATGGCTGACTGGAAGGAATTGGTTATTTGTAATTAAAAGCGCAATTTCATGGGAAAAGCGATGATTTGATAATTGGCTAGTAACGTGGGCGCACTCCCAGTTTAATCGACAGATCGAACAGTGCGTGCACGGAAGCCTTAATTGGATTGGAGTTGGTGCTGTCGGTGATCAATCTTTCGCTGAAAAAGTTTGATTTGAGAAGGGTTAGGATAATTGAACGAGAATCCAGCAATTCGAATTTGGACTATGACACCTTATGAAAGGAATTTGCCAATGAAACATTGATAAGCCTATCGTTCTTCATTAATCATGCCTGGGGACTCAGCTAGAGCAACACGAGACAAGATTTATTGGTTCAACTATGTCTTTAACGAGGCTTCAAGTCACAAGAAGTTGATAACAGGCCTTTGCAATGGTCAAAGCGATCAGCTCGGCAATGCCCGGCAAGGCTCATTTAGCACGGTTGGCAATTAAAATTTGCGCGATAACTAAGCGAGATTGTTTTTTCGCACTCCACTCCTGAACCCGTGCGGCCAAACGGAGAGCGGTAATCAATTTTTAATTAATTTCCAAGCTGCAATCACCAGTCAGCCAAGGCTATTTTTGCCCACTCAGCACCCGGAGTTTGCTGGATTTTTTCTTTCTTCGTTTCTGTTGGGGTGTAGTGTTGTGTTTGTGTGTACACCAGTGAGCAATAAAATTATTATAATTTAAAGTTCAATTAAATTGGCACTAATTATCAAGCTCGAGAAGCTGATAATGAGATTTTCACTACGTCTGTAACGCTGCACTACCATCGTGGAAGGACAAATTTCCCTAGCATCGGAGAGGAAATCCAATTTACACTGCAGGCATTAATGCAAACACTTTGCTGATAAGCCGAATCGAAACGTCATTGCTATGATGAGCAACTATACGGGGAACAAGCGGCAGTCTTTTTTCAGTGTTCAACTTAAAAACTAAAAGCATGTAAGTGATATGAGAGCGTAGTTTTGTAAGCTCCGCTTCTGTGATGACACTTGATAGAGGAAACAGTTCCCGTGCCTTCCCGTCCCGCGGTGTCGTTAATTTGCGTGTCTGCGCTTTTATGACAGTGGAATCAAATGCTGAGGCAATTTCATCGTTTCAAAGTGTTTTCACCGAAATTAACTTCTCCGTAATATCGCACCATAACATGAGATTACCACCAACCCATTAAGATTATACTTCATTGCTTAATTTCAAGTAACAGCACTAAGATAAAACCGAAAACGATATGATACACTTCTAATGACGCTAATAACCACGGCTTCAGCTCATCGTTAGCAATCATCTACATCGTCATCGTCGTAAACCTCTCCAGATTCAACATCCAACACTCCATACAGTTTATAATGTTTTTATTACATAATTCAGGCAACATGCTCCCTCCTGACGGCAGTTCTCACTAACGGAAGAAGTAAACGATGCGCTGAGCACTCACTTCTCCCCGATGAGCATTCCGGACCGTAACGTACTCTATCATTATCATCATCATTGTCGAAATCGACGCGTTCTTGTCTCTCCTGTTTCGCACCGAATCGTGTTAAATCGTCTCTAAATAATCGTAATCAAAAATGTGTTGAAAAATTTATATAAAATCATTAACTTTGATCGCCCGAGCTTGGCTCTCCTTTGCCGGCTTGACGCGGTCGATGTCGTCAGATTATACCCAGTATCTGGAGGGTAGCAGCACCTACTTTTGAAAGAACAACCACTCGTTGAAGTCGACGACGGTGCCAAAGAAGGGCTGCCAGTCTGTTTAAAACGAATCGATTGAACTAATAAGGTCTATTCCATTTCAAATTTAGACCAAGATGAAAATTGGAACTCTCAAAGCGATTTCCAAAAAATCGTCTTGACTCAATTGTCTGCAATTTCATCAAGTATCAAATAAATTTCACGCCCATCGTTCAATTGTTATTCTTACTAACAGCGAGACGGCCGTGAGTTATCAGTTCTGAACGTTGTTGGCAGCATACCACTCCATGGCCTTTACTCCGTAATGGCAAGATGCCATATCCGCCCAAAATAGAACGGAACAATTGTGTTGCTTCAAGTAAGCAGCAGTTTTTGTAGGCACTCGCTCAGATAAATTTCCTGGTTGGCGGTTCCGGTCACAATGTAACCGGCGCTCTTCCAGCCACAGATACAGATGGCTTGCCACACCAGATATTTCCTCGCGAATTTTGACAATTTAATGTGCTTGAAAATATCTGCCACCTTTTCCCGTCAGGTTTTCATATAACATTCCTGTCCAGGAAGCTGCTTAACGTCTACCTTGACGTAAGTTTCGACCTGTTTTGCGATGCTCCGCAAAGTGCGGTCGATGAATATTATACCTTGCGCATCCTTAAATACCGAGGCCATAACCTTTCCCGCCGATTGTTGCGTTTTCGGTTGCTTCGGAGCACTTTCACCCGCGTCATGTTGAGCCCTTCGGCTCCTGTTAGTACTCCGTGTTGAACTAACCTGTCAAGACGGGCTTTACGCCAAGCCATCCGCTGCACACGCCTGCTCGGGTGCGACGATTATTGTCCTTCCACAACAATAGACGAACTGGTAGGATACCAAGGTCGGGCTGGTGATTCCAGGTAGATACTGCCTTCCGATTCGCTGGTGCCCCGACGATCCAAATCCAGTATTTGTCCGCGCTCTACTCGACTAGTCCCCGGTGGTGGACCTAGCCTACTCCGACAAAGAGTTCCCCAGTGGTGGACATGCTTCCGAACCCGATTCTTCTGTTATTCACGGGCCAACCGGTAGGGTGCCGAGGTCAATCCAGCGATACCAGAGGAGCTGACGTCCGGTTCACTGGTGCCCCGACGACCCAGTCCAATGCTGCTTCGTGATCTACTCAACTAGCCCCCGGCAGTGGATTCTAGGATATTCGAAGACGACGTGCTCCGGTGTCTCTTCTACGTTTCCTCACTTTGGACAAAGAGGCGAAGGTGCGTGACCAAACCGATGCAAATATTTTCGGAAGCATCCGTGCCCGGACAGGAACTGCGTCAGAAGGAAGTACACTCCATGCTTCCTGTTCACCTACGCAGACACATTCGGGATGAGCCGGTGTGTCCACCTTCCATTTTCGGCATTATCCCACTCTTGCTGCCACTTAGCCAACGAGTCCGTTCTGACGATAACCCTCACGTTCCTTGTATTCCTCCTCTGATAGCATTCCACGTCCTCGGCCAGGGTTATGCAAATGTGCATCATCCCAGCGACAACGCATATTGCCTCCGATGAAGTCGATCGGTATGCTGAATACTCTGCTCAGTTTTTCCCGGTTACGCTTTGGTTTGAGCGCTGCGGCCCAGGCCGAAACTCCATATCTCAGAGTTAAGGTTGCAACGCTTGCCAGAGGGCGTATCTTGCTGCTCCTCGGCCCACCAATGTATGGAATGGCTTGCTACCGCGTTGGCAGCCTTTAATGCCTTTTCGCAGGCGTAATCAACATGTGCATTGAAATTTAAACGGTCGACAACCATCACCCCAAGCACCCCCCCCCCCCCTCCAGTGCTTCAGCGCGCGCTTTGTTGCAAGTTCGTGCTCTCCGACGATGATGTTTACTCGTTGAACAACTTTCCGGTTGCTCACTAGCACTACCTCCGTCAAATGAAGGGCCAGCTGCAGTTTTGCTCCTGATCCACACTTCAATGGTATCCAGGTTGTCCGCCGTCAACATCTCGACCTCCTCTAACGCCAGTTATAGTTAACACGACATTGTCAACGAATCCGAATGTAAGGTTTCAACTCCACTGGGCAGCTGCGGCGTTAGAACTCCGTTGTACATCGCGTTCCAGAGAGTACGGTGATAGCCTCCCAGCTAGCACTATTGGAAGCGTTCTTCGCGTCGATTGATACTGCGGCGCAAAATCAATTTCCTCTCCTCTTCTGCCTAAGGATGATCCTTTCCAGTAGCTTCCCGAGGGTATCCAACAAACATGTTGGTCTATACGATGTTGGGTCCCCTGGAGGCTTCCTTGGTTTCGGTAGCAAAACCTGCTTCTGGACCTTCCATTTGTCTGGGAAATAGCCTTCATTCAAACATTTCTGTTGCACCATCCACATTTCGGGGAACGCCTGTATAGCGATTTTTAACACTACATTGAGGATTCCACCCAGGTCAGGGTTTTTCTTCACCTTTAGACCCTTCGCAACTATTACGAGCCATTGGGTTCAGCTTCTTCGTCTTCATATGGCTAAGTCGGCCACAACGTTGAGTTATGGTGCGGAAAGAGACCTTCCACGATCGCCTTCAACTTGTCCGGACACATTTCAACGGGATTCGCAGGACCCTTCAACTTTGCCACCACGATTTGATAGGCATTTTCCCATGGGTTGGCATCAGCTCCTCGGCATAGCTCTTTGAGCCGCGGGAGCATCACGAAAAACGGGTCTCCGTTCTTCCCTCTCGGCATCAGTTCTTGCCCTCTGCACACTTCTTCTCGCTCGGTGGCATGTGGCACGGAGGGTACTGAGTGTTCCGTTCCACCAGTAAGCTGGGCGTCGTCAGCACCCGGACTCCAATTTCCTTGGCATTGATGCGTCCCAAGCCATTACTATCGCTTCTGTCAACTCCTCTGTGTCGAGATTTGCACCGCTCTGTGTTTGAAGCGCCCCGACTAATTTTGGCAACCACGAACACGTCATATGAGCTTTCGACCACTTCTGGAATAGGTAATCCACCCACGACCTGTATTGCTGCTATCAGGGCTCTATCCGCCACGAAATTACCCAATTTTCGGGGGGAACCCGATACGGCTCTGGAAATGTTCGCAACGTTACACTTCGTCTCTGTTGTCAACTGCCGCAACAGTTGCTGTGCGGTGACGCAATGATTCAGATTAATTTGCGTTATCTGCATCATTGTTGGCCTGCCTTAAACAAAAGGTCCTTCTTGAGCTCGAACAGCATCTCTCCTTTTTGGGTGTTTCTGGTCTTCACCAAATTCTCGCCCAACACCTTCAACTCCGGGTCCTCCCTCACTCTCATAAGAAGCGCAGCGTCTTGTCATTCGCTTCGACGATCAACACATCGCCTTTTGTCCTCCCCCTTGGAGGTCAACGGTGTTCTTTCTTTTTCTGTTTCTTCTTCCTTTCTTCCTTCTGCTTTCGTTTCTTCTTCTTTTTTGCCTGCTGGCTCTCCACAGTGCGCCATCCGTTCTCTTTCCGATTGCTGGCGCGCTCCTGTTCATTCTTCTGTTTTTTCGGGACTTCCTCTTCTACTAGCGTGTCCCTGCCCCTTTTCTTTGAGCAAGTATTCCGTTGGTTCTTTGATGTCTCTAGATGTTCAGCTGTAGCTCTTTCCGTGGCTTATGCCAGAGTTTTCTCGGCTGTTTCCGTTCTCTACTAGAGCGCCTTATGCTCACGTTCAACAACTGAAACGGCAGACTTGATAATCGTCACCAGTTTCTTAATCTTCAGGTGCATTTTGTGTTTGTCTTTGACAAACTCGTAGAGCTCTTTTATTTTTCGTCTCATCTCGACTACGCTCGACTCTTGAGCATTGCTGCTGCTCGATGTCGGTGTGAGCACTCGCGTGTGCACTCGCTACTACACTTTACCATTCGCTTCTTGATTCTCTCGCCAATTTCGCGGTTGAACCAACATGATTTGCGTCAAGTTGCATATTCTTGTCAAAAAAAATAGCCTTGGGCTAAGAAATAGTTTCAGTTCTCTTCATTCATGGCATACCTTAAACATTGTTTATAATTTCACGGCTTTGAAATTTAAGCAAAAAATTTGGATTTTTCAAAAACGTTGGCTTTCTTGGCAAGTTTCCTAATGGAACGTAGCGAGTTTCATTAAATATAAACACGGACAACTTTTAACACGTTTGGCGTACGTGCAAACCACGGACCCCAACTGCCTGATTTCCGTTGTGGCCAAATGACAAACTACAGCCTTGTACATCTCCTTCGGTGTCTTCTGGACAGCAGCAAACTCGTATCAATTCTTTGGTGAACATTCTTCTGTTTTTTCGGGACTTCCTCTTCTACTAGCGTGTCCCTGCCCCTTTTCTTTGAGCAAGTATTCCGTTGGTTCTTTGATGTCTCTAGATGTTCAGCTGTAGCTCTTTCCGTGGCTTATGCCAGAGTTTTCTCGGCTGTTTCCGTTCTCTACTAGAGCGCCTTATGCTCACGTTCAACAACTGAAACGGCAGACTTGATAATCGTCACCAGTTTCTTAATCTTCAGGTGCATTTTGTGTTTGTCTTTGACAAACTCGTAGAGCTCTTTTATTTTTCGTCTCATCTCGACTACGCTCGACTCTTGAGCATTGCTGCTGCTCGATGTCGGTGTGAGCACTCGCTGATTCAGGAACACTAGCTCCCGCTGGTTTCCTTGGGACTCGCTCTATATCGAACTCGTTCTCGCAGCGGTTTCCAGCAGAGTATCAGGTTTCCACTTCTTCGGAACGCGTCTGCGTTCTCTCCAACAACGTCGTTATTGATTGGTGTCTCCTTCTTTACTCAGGGAGCAGAATAGCACGAATGTAAGCCCATCCTCGCCATCCGGTTAGTGTTCCGTAGACCGTTGTCGTTTGCGTTGGCCAGTATGCCATAATAAAAATGTTACTGGCATCAATCCTGATGTGCTGGTTGGCACTCCGGGTGTTGGGCTAAGGCACTTTGGAAGCGGCACCAGGTCGCTTATACGGAGTTGCCTACAGATATGTGGTTTTTAATAAGGATCCAACAGAGCCCACTGTTGAATCCCCGCCACATCTTATGCATCCTCTGCATGAGCTGCCTGAAGCCCAGAAGCTCGGCCACTCCCTGAAGGAAGAGCCAAAGGTGGTAATCCACAAAGGTGTGTGAACGGTTTTTGCTTAGGAAAGATTCCCAAGCTACCACCCGACTCGCAGAAGGAAGGGGGCGGCAAGCGTGTATATGTGTGTGGGGGGGGGAGGTATATGTGTGGGAGTGTGCGGGGGGGGGGGGGTATTTCTTACACGGTCGGGGAATTCTTATTGTAGAGCATAAGCAAGACGACCCATTTTATGTCTACCATCAATTAATCATTGTGTCAATACAGATGCACGTGTGATGCCTGTGTGGTGCGCTGACACTCACAATTAGCGAACGAAGCCTCTCATTTCATGACATCGTCCTCCTTCGTCCACAGACAGTCCCACAGGTAAGACGTGACTCTAACAGCTCCGGTCCGGATAATCCCAAGCGGCAGTTTGAGGACTGACCTTACACAGAGGCCTGCACTTGGTCATGGTGCACTGCGTCAGAGCGTGGTCAGGGTGGACCTTTGAGAAAAGGCTCACGAGGCTGCCCTATGGTATTACTCTTCGTGGAGGTTCCTGGCCATTTGGTTACAATAGACCCATTTTGCTCCTACTCCTTGCCACAGCCTTTTTGCTCTTATTTGGTTCAGCCATTCAACTCCCATCCTCAACGTTATCGAGATGAGTAGCTCCTGGCGGTAAATCGATCCTACTCCGACGGAGGATTACCCGCCTGTGGTTCCCGAAAGCGAACGACGGTCAGCAATTTTGCTCCCACATACTGACGCAATCGCCTCGAGTTCTCTCCGACTGCGGACTGCGGACGGAGAGAATCCCGACGTTCGAACATCACCGGATAACGACAACCCGCTACTACACTTTACCATTCGCTTCTTGATTCTCTCGCCAATTTCGCGGTTGAACCAACATGATTTGCGTCAAGTTGCATATTCTTGTCAAAAAAAATAGCCTTGGGCTAAGAAATAGTTTCAGTTCTTTTCATTCATGGCATACCTTAAACATTGTTTATAATTTCACGGCTTTGAAATTTAAGCAAAAAATTTGGATTTTTCAAAAACGTTGGCTTTCTTGGCAAGTTTCCTAATGGAACGTAGCGAGTTTCATTAAATATAAACACGGCCAACTTTTAACACGTTTGGCGTACGTGCAAACCACGGACCCCAACTGCCTGATTTCCGTTGTGGCCAAATGACAAACTACAGCCTTGTACATCTCCTTCGGTGTCTTCTGGACAGCAGCAAACTCGTATCAATTCTTTGGTGAACGTTTTCACAAATGCAATAAACGATTCCAGTTGCGTGATGCATTACTTGGAAAAAATTATAAAAAATACACTGTCAAAAAACATTAGTCGTTACACAAATAAAATAAACCATTTATAAAAGTTTAAAAATTATCACATTTTTCCCTGCCGCAATGTGCATTCGACCGGTAGTCCTCTGCGGCCACGAAGTCTGGACTATGCTCGTGGAATATCAATGCGGCCTTGGTGTCGGAATGTGCTGCATACGATCAACGCTAACGTTGACTACGGTGGGCTGTTCTCGTCTTAAGGATGTCAGACGACAACTCGGTCAATATAGTTCTGAGCAAGGGAAGCAATCAAGTAGAGAGTTACCTTCGGATGCTCTGCAGATTAAAGGGTGATACGGTCAAAATTTGGTCAAGGGAAAACGCGTGTAAATCGGTGAAATCGTTTATTTAAAAAATCAAATTAAATTTCTTTTTCAAGTTCAATTAGTATAAAATTCAGGAAAAATATTCAGTTAGGCTTCCGCTTTTCCAAATCCGAATTGCCGGGCCTTACGCTTGACCCCTGCCATCAGATTTTGTACAGCCACCTTGTCCACCTTCTTCGCCGCAGAAAGCCAGTTTGCCTTGAACTGCTGCTCGTCCTTAGCAGTTTTTTTGGTCTTCTTTAGGTTCCGCTTGACGATAGCCCAGTATTTCTCAATTGGGCGGAGCTCTGGCGTGTTGGGAGGGTTCTTGTCCTTGGGAACCTGCTCCGTTGTTGGCGGCGTACCACCCATGGCCTTTTTACCGTAATGGCAAGATGCCAAATCCGGCCAAAACAGTACGGAACAACCGTGTTTCTTCAGGAAAGGCAGCAGACGTTTATTCAAACACTCTTTCACGTAAATTTCTTGGTTGACAGTCCCGAAAGCTATGAAAATGCTACTTTTCAAGCCACAGGTACAGATGGCTTGCCAAACCAGATATTTCTTTGCGAACTTTGACAGTTTCGTGTGCTTGAAAATATCTGCTACCTTTCCCCTTCCTTTTGCCGTATAAAACTCCTGTCCCGGAAGCTGCTTGTAGTCAGCTTTGACGTAGGTTTCGTCGTCCATTACCACGCAGTCAAACTTCATCAGCATCGTCGTGTACAGCCTCCGGGATCGCGCTTTGGCCGTCGTATTTTGTTTATCATCGCGATTTGGAGTCACTACCTTCTTGTAAGTCGCTAGTCCGGCTCGTTTTTTGGCTCGATGCACGGTTGTAGACGATACACCCAGCTTATTTGCGGCATCTCGGAGAGATAGGTTAGGGTTTCGCTTGAAACTACCGGCAACTCTCTTTGTCGTCTCAGCGGCTTCCGGTTCTCGATTTCCCCCCGATCCAGACTTCCTGGCTGTCGACAAACGTTCCCCAAACACTTTCATTACATTTGTAACGGTTGATTTGGCAACTTTTAGTGATTCTGCCAACTTTGCGTGCGAGTAGCTCGGATTTTCACGATGCGCGAGCAAAATTTTGATACGCTGCTCTTCTTGCTTGGACGGCATTTTGACAACTGAAGAGTGAATTCCAAAATCAAAATAAGAGCAACATTCTACACACACACCTTCAAAATGAGGGGTGTTCAGGTTTTTTAAATGCAAAATTGAAAGAAATACGTCAAGTTGATATTGACCAAATTTTGACCGTATCGCCCTTTATAAGGCTGGGGAAGTTCAGCCATTGCCCGTGTGAATTGGAGACAACTTGTGTATACAGCAGAGGACAACCAGGCCTTGTACTGAATGATAGTGGATGTAAGAAATCTACTCAACTGATTTGCAACAAGAGATCTGTCAACTGATGTTGTTTGTTCTTCTTCTCTCTAAAAAATCTATGAATGACAAAGTTAGTGTAAACTGACAAATATCATTCCTACTTCTAGCAACACTGTAAACCAATTTTACCAGCAATATCCTTCTCTTCCGACACCGAAAAATAAGCATTATGGTGAAGCGCAACTCACTCCCTTTTACATATCTCTATCTCCTTTGTGGAGATAATGATGGAAAACCGTTCGAGCGGTTGCAGCTAAAAAATTTCACCTCATTGAGCCCTTAATCGCTCCGCGTGATATCGATAAGGAATACCATCAATTGCCAGATGCCACCACCACCATCACACCGGGAATGAGGAGGACAGGGAAGGAATTATGGCAGCACCGACAAGAGGTTTAAACGGCGGTCTCGTTGTCGTTATATATTTTCGCTAAGTTGTAATCTTGGCTCATAAAATTACATTATTAAATTTGTGATCGCGAGAAAATTGCTGCCCGAGAAGAGTGTGTAAGTTGTGGCGTTCCTTCGGGCGGAGAAATCGATTTTAGGTCTTCTTTTAGCACTCGGGGATGATCTTTGATTTGTCTTGTAATTTTGAGCATGTGTGCAATTCTTGAATTCGGGTTGAAAAATTAAACCTCTCTAAAGAATATGGATAACTATCATTATTCCGTTTTTTTTGTTATGGAATAATTTGTAATAATTTCATAATCTCCACGTTTAAAGGAAATTGTTCACACGTCGGGTTGCGTTCAGATCAATGATGAGTTTTTTTTCTGTGTTCATAACGTAATCCTCGTTAAAAAGGTGCTTCGAAAATTATCCAATTTCATGATAATGGAGCTTCGTGCAATCTTCAAACTAAGACGTCGAGAAATGCGTAAAATCCTTCAGTTTGAATTTTTTTTTAATGTGCAATTATCGTCAATCATATTAACAGAGTCCCAATTTGTCGCCGAGTCGTGTCGGGACCAGCAAATCATCCTCCTCGGGCATTTCGGATCGATTGCCGGTCAGTTGATAGGTCCAACAAATTTGCCGTGTAATTTCTCCCTTCGGTCGGTTTGATCCATGCCGATCGGCGCAAATTGCTCACCTATTATCGGATCGCCACTTTGCAGCTTCGCTAAAGTGTATGGTTCGAGTTAAAAACTCAATTTATGCATAACCTATTGATGACCGGCTTTATTATCTTTTCCTCCCTGGTCGTTGTTGAAGGTGAGGTGCGAGAAGGATGCACCGTCGATTAGTGGTAATAAAATTTGATTGACCTGGTTCAATTTCACTCGAAACTGATTGGTACGGCTTTCGTTATGGTGCTTATTTTTTTTCTGAAGCTGTTGAATCGTTTAATTTTACGTCAATTGATGAAATTATCGCGTGAATAATCCCCTTGATGAGTATAGTGGAACCGTGAGCCGTGGTCAGCATCCAGAAACAGTTGAAACTTGTAATCAGAGAAGCATTTTTTTGAGGTGAGATCATCTCGTCTGCTCGATTTCATTTTTTGCATTTACTGAGTCATAGGTTGGATGCTGAATCCTGAATAATATATGTTCGGCTGTGACATACCATTCCAGAAAATGTGTAATTTATTGATATAAAATCAACACAGAACATACGAACCTATTGTAGACAAGTAGCGCAATCTGTCATAGTTTGTTTTTGATTATTGGGCGTCAGTTCCGATTCGTAGGCTACTTGTCAACTGTGTTTCGATCCCACATTTAAGATGTCCATACGTTCCCGGAATCAGGTCGTTTTGAATTTCTACGAATCGTACCTGTGACTGTCAGATGTAAGACTGCTGAGAGGATCGCACTTGATCAGTGACCAGATAATTTCCTTTTACTTCGTCTATTTGGAGAAAATGATCCTTAAAAACAACGAGAAGTTTCTGTTTGGCAGTCCGGAGGTGACGCAATGCATCCGCATGGTGTCCGAGGCGGACGTTGGCATATTTCTGGAACCACTGAAAGTCACCCAATAGTCGTTCATACCCAGGTAGCCAATAAGCATTAGCATATGCAGTAAATCAAACATAAATCTGCATTTCAGATGCAACAAGCATTATATTAGCATTATATCAGCATCTTGAATGCTATCTGTTGTAAAGCTGCATTTCAAATGCTATTTAAATGCTTTTACCTATAATAAGCATTTCGAATGCAAAATAGTATTAATGAAGCATTATCATAGCATTGCAGTAAAGCTGCCGTATATTGGCCCAAAAGTGGCATTTATGTTGCATTTAAGGCGACTTAAATGCTTCCCGTGGGGCCTCAAGTGGCCATGAAAATTTTCAGTAGAAAACCCTGGCAATATGGGTATCAAAATTCATGAAATTGCTCCAGTAGGCTATTTCTCAACATTCGTGCCATCTGATGTGTCCTCAACCGGTCAATCTGAACAGGTTCCATAAGTCGATGGGCATCAGTAGAAACCCTGGAATATGGGCATCAAAATTCAAAAATTCTCCAGTAGGCTGTTTCACATGTTTGGCCTATCCGATTTTTGTCTCGAGTGGTCAACCGGAACGGTCGCAAAGAGACCCGTGGGCGTGCATCCAGGGCAAACCTGTTTCGAGATGACTCCTTTCCGAGGACAAAGTATCAGATGGTCACACAATGTTGTGAAATAGTTTTTCTGGTTAAATTTTCGCATGAATTTTGAAGCCCATATTGCCAGAGTTTCCTTCTAAACATGAACATGGCCAGTTGAGGCCATACGGAAACCTGTTCCGGAGAAACAGGTCCAAGGATAAATCATCCGATGGCCTCTAAAAGTTGGGAAATATCCTACTGGAGAAATTTCATGAATTTTGATAGCAATATTGTCAGGGGTTTCTACTGAAATTGTTCTTGGCCACTCGAGACCCCCTGAGAACTTGATTTGGAAAGACCGGTTGAGAAATATCCTACTGGAGAAATTTCATGAATTTTGATACCCATATTGCCAGGATTTTCTACTAAAAATGTTCATGACCACTCGAGCCCCACGGGAACCTGTTTCGGGATGACCGGTCCGAGGATAAATCATCAGATAGCCAAAAACCGTTGAGAAATAGCCTACTGGAGAAATTTCATGAATTTTTATATCCATTTTGCCAGGGTTTTCTACTGAAAATGTTCATGGCCACTCGAAGCCCCATGGGAACCTGTTACAGAATGGCCGTTGCAGGTACATGTCGGCATGTGGCCCACAATAGAATTTTAATAGTTTCTAGTAAGGCTTGCTTCATTTAGAATTGGAACAAACTTTTGCTCATATTGTGGCGCTCCTGGTGGACGGATTTGGAAGTTCTTGGCACCCACGTGTCGGGAATTTTGTCAGCTTCACGTATGTATTTTTGACATTCCGCAAATCGACTGTACTTTGTAAACAATCAACATGGAAGCCGAAAGAAGGGAAAAAAATGTGCACAGTTATTTGGAAAATCCATTGTGGTCTGCATCTAAGCTAGCTGAACAGCTGAAATTGCCCAGAAATACCGTATGGCGCGTTATCAAACGGTATAAGGAAACATTGACGACGATTCGGAAGCCTCAAGCCAATCGTCGGAGTGGAACTGTCGACCGGAAACTGCGTGGTAAGATTTTGAAGACGATTAAGAGGAATCCCAATCTGTCGGACCGTGATTTGGCCAGAAAATTCGGTGTTGCCCATAGTACCGTGAGGAGAACTCGACTCCGGGAAGGAATCAAGTCGTATCGAGCTAGCAAACAGCCAAATCGGACCATAAAACAGAACAGTGTGATGGACGATGAAACCTATGTCAAGGCTGACTTCGGGCAAATCCCAGGTCAAAAACTTTACTTGGCAACGGCTCGGGGGGATGTTTCAGCCAAATTTAAATTTGTTTTTGCCGACAAATTTGCACGAAAATTCATGATTTGGCAGGGCATTTGCAGCTGTGGCAAAAAACGAAAGTTTTCGTTACAAATAAGACAATGACGTCGGAACTATACCAAAAAGAGTGTCTCCAAAAACGAATTTTGCCGTTCATTCGATCCCACGACCATCCCGTAATGTTTTGGCCAGATTTGGCAAGCTGTCATTACAGCAAAGTCGTTCAAGAATGATATGCAAAGAAAGGGGTCCAGGTTGTTCCGAAAAACCTTAACCCACCCAACTGCCCCCAGTTCCGCCCTATTGAGAAATACTGGGCAATCATGAAGAGGAGACTCAAGGCAAAGGGAAAGGTTGTCAAAGACATCAATCAGATGAAGACCTAGTGGAATAAGATAGCTAAAACGATGGACGAAGAAGGTGTGCGCCGCCTAATTAGCCGTGTTACAGGAAGCATTCGAGAATTCCTTCGAAACCGTGACGAATAATTTTATTCGTATTTTTTCTTAAAAGTATGAAGAAGACGCTACATTTGTATAAAAAAGATCTTAAATTCAATAATAAATAACTGAAATACAGGCAATTGTTTTTGTTCCAATTCTATCTGAAGCAAGCTTTAATTATAACAAAGATTTTGACTTCCATTCCCGGAAATTTAATAGAAGTTTCCAAATAGTGCCTCCGTACCGGTAACCCGGATTAACGGGAAACAGGTGAATTCAAACTGTCATTGCTAATTATGTCCTAAAAACCAATGAGTTTTGAAATCTCACAATGCCAAAAGAATTAAAATCGGTCAATAATAGCCACAGTATAACCATTTGAATTCGGTGGGTACCCGTGTACCCTGTCGATCACTTAAAGGTGTTTTTTTTTTTGTCGAACACATAAGGGTTAAGGATGTGTACGAGAAAGAATGTCAGCAAAAGCGGTTGCTACCGTTGATCCCGTTTATCAGGTACAACCACTGTTCACTCTTGTTATACTTCGCAATCCATCATGGAATGGTATAAGGCACAAGAGATGAAAGACGTACCAAAACACCCAACCAACCAAACTGTTCAGAACTTCGCCCAATAGAGAAGTACAGGGCTCTAGTTAAGCGGAAACTCTTCGAAACTAAGAATAGTGCAATTGGTTCCGATTATATCAAAAAAAGATGGAGAACCGTCATGGCGGGCGTATTTGAGGATACCGTTCGAAACCTAATGGCGGATGTGCCACAGAGTTCGAGAATGCTACAGAAATAAGGATTAACATCGTTATCAACTGCTTCTCATGTAAATATAACTCTATTAGGTTTTGTTGAATTATATGCATATTTTCGCTGCTATTATTTTGGTGTCCGAAATTTAACGTGGACAGGCTTTATTTGTATATTTTCGAGCAGTCCTGAATGAAATGAGAAGTTCATTGCAGTCTAATAATGTCTCAGGCTAAAAAGGCGCTGATAAAAAGGCAGTCGATTTCTCGTCTGGAGCTGATGAGTGCTGTGCTAGGAACCCTATTGAGTCACGCAATTGTAACCACGCACTCATACCAAATCAGTCACGTCTTTTTTGGAGAGTTTCTCAAACCGTGTGCAACTCGATCAGCACCGGTATAAGCAGATCAAAGGTGGACTGGAATCGGATTCTGTGTTAAAGTGGGGACAAAGCCCACCGCTGAAATGCGAAGGTGTGTATTTCATAAGACCAAAGTATCTCTACCGTTTGCAAGAACAGTGGCCAACGCAACAGGTTGTAATCGAGTATACCAACGACGAAGCAAGAGGTGTAGTATGGTTTCACGGAGTGATAAACGTCGAACCGATTTATTGACGGACAAAACTGTTGAGAGTACGCTTCATCGACAACTGCCGATAGTGACCACACGGGCTACGGCGAAGCAGGGGCAGCTGTTTCAAGCGACTCGAACAGGAAGAACTTCGGCAGGTGGGAACAATCCTTTTGTGCCAGGCACAGGGTAACAGTTTTCCGGGCGGAATATCTCAAGAACAGCAGCTCAATATAGAAGAGTTCACCGGCACTGGAGGACGAAGGCGTGCTGCGTATGGAAGGCAGGATGACAAATTCCGATAAGAGCTTGACAAGAAGTAATTTATAATCTTGTGACGGTTCCACGAAGTTACGCAAAAGTTTATCCAGTACAACCATGAAGAATTTGAATATTATTTAGTATTTTCTATATCTCGTACTATGACAGAGAAGGACCCAACCCTCAAGACTGGCTTCCCCTTATGTTCACCGCAGCAAAACAATCGTAATTGTGGCTCTGCTTGCCCTCCCTTTCCCAGTTATACATATATTATGTCAAGGATATTTAGTATATTTTGTAGTGGTCAGAGGTTTTGAAGAGCTGACTTTAGGCAGAGGCCTGTGTTGGTAAATGGTCTAAGCATGATGTCATGTGGTATTGCTCACGGTCATAGGATAGGGAAGGGAACAGGAGCAAGATGGGAAAGCAT
Source organism: Aedes japonicus (assembly GCA_034211315.2). Lineage (NCBI taxonomy): Eukaryota > Metazoa > Arthropoda > Insecta > Diptera > Culicidae > Aedes > Aedes japonicus. The sequence continues at coordinate 13,302 of JASCZW010003224.1, read as the reverse complement.
TAATAATTGATAACATGCTATACGCATGTTAGATTTTAATGGTGATATTCTCGCAACGGCCGTTCATAATGGTTCGCCGGATGCATATGAGAAATCATTCCCGATAAGTTTCCACTCGTTTACTCAATTCCATCAAGTTTGGTTAGGTCCATTTGGTTTGCATGGTTCATTAACTTCAGGAACTTTTAAACGTTAATGTGGTAGCCTAATCACACATGAAATCTGCCGCGACCAACTCGGCAAAACGTGTCCATACCCCTTTGTGAACCGAAGGGCAAGCAATACTACCATCTATTATGAAGGGCCAAAACGTTTGGGTGGGCCCGTAAACAGAGACACTTACGCGAAACTTGCGAATATAGGGAAGAGAATCTCCTTCCAAAAGCAAGTTCTCACCCACAGCACTAGAATCGAGCACTCGATTGACAGAATAAACCCAATAGATGGGGTCGAAGAGTCGCCCAGGTTCCGCGAAATGTTAACAATAGGGAAGAGGCAGTTCCATGCTCCCTATCCAAATCGTTTCACGTGGGTGCCCTGATGGTCCCTCTCTTTCCCGGTTATATGATATGTAACAAATATTTAGTATATTTTGGCGTGGTGCAATGATCTAAATTAAAAGAAAAATACCATATGATACAACGTAATGATGTATACGTAGTACCTGAAATCACCAAGGATACAGTTGAAGCAGATAAAATTTCATTAAAATTATTATTACGAGAGAAAACAAACGCCCCGCGCACCAGACTATGACTTCAAAATAATGATGGCTCCTTCAACCTTAACACAAAATCATGTATGGAAAAACACGTATGTATCCATATGTGAATTAACATGGAATATATAAGAATATATATGTATGCAAAACGAAAACACAACTACATGTATTGAGCAGTATAAATTCTACATCCTGAAAATTCAGTATGATTTTAAAGAACATACAATAATGATATGATGAAAATAACACAAAGTCATAATGTAATACTAAACAAAATACATATAATAATAAAACGCAGCAAATGTAGATTGACTTGCGTATCCAAAATTAACCTGAATGTTAAGCCAATGTATAATAGCCATGAGAAAAAAAAATTCCATAACGATGTGAAATTAAAAACCGGATAGAGAATAGAATATGTAAAATTTTGGTGTGCTGCTTCATTTCCTTGAATCGCAATAATTATTTGCAATAAATGCCATAGGTACTACAGTGATTTTCATTCAAGAAATGTGCATTTGAATCCAATTTACAGGGGATGAACAAAAAGAAGAAGACTAGCAAAATTTTGTCCAGATTCAAAGTGATACAGTTCGGTGAATAATAAACCGTTTTTGATGAAACTAAAAGCGTTCGACGGGGAATTTATTCTAGTTTCAGCATGTTTATTCAAAATTTGATTTGACTTCCAGGCACCGGAGATATCACTGAGTTACAGATAAATTAAAAAGGAGTTTTTCAACATAAGAAGTGTCAGGCAATTGGGTAAAAAACTACATTTTACGGAAATAGCCATATCTCGGTTGTTTATGGGCCGATTCACGATTCTTAACCACTGACAGACTTGTTATGAATTTTAATTTCTGAAAAAAATATAATATTTCCGATTTTCAAGTAACATAAAAAATAACGAGCTGCAGAAAATTAGCACATTTGACATAACCTCAAAGTATCCGTGATATATGATATCCGTGAAGTCAAATCAAATTTTGAATAAACATGCTAAAACAAGAATAAATTCCCCGTCGAACGCTTTTAGTTTCATTGAAATCGATTTATTATTAACCGAACTGTATCACTTTGAATCTGGACAAAATTTTGCTATTCTTCTCCTTTTTGATCATCCCCTGTATTACTACCGTACTTCTAAAGAAATAAAAAAAAATATAAATACACTTTAAAAACTAGCTTATGTGATATAACTACGATGGAACTGACTCTTAACCTCGGGTGTCTTGACAAAAAATCCCTTCTAAGTCCTTACGGCACATCAAGTCAGCTAGTTCAGCGCAAGAGGTCTGTGAACGCGAAAATACTATGCATTTAATAAATTTCCTCTGATAAACGTTATATTTAGACATCACCACATATTTGCGTTATTTTCAATATTGAAAATGAAATCTTCGTCAAATATTCGCAGTACATGAAAACATGAAATCTTCGTCAAATATTCGCAGTACAAACGTCGAGCCTGTGATTTTGCTGCCAAGTTCTGTTTGTGGTTGCGATTTGGAACAGTTTTTACTTTATACGACTTAAATTCCAAACGTTGTTTTGATTTTTGCACAAAACCAGGCGGCATCCCTATTTAACGAGCCACCGTTCGAATGGAGAGATTTGGGTTTTCGTTAATATCCCTTTTCACGCCTTTCGGTCCATGACAGGATCAGCGCGTCCAATGTTTATGTCACTTTTCGGTTTCCTCTCCACCGTCAAACGTTCTGAAAATGGTTTGAGCACATCGTGAACAGTGGATTTAGGCAAATCCAATGTTTTTGCAACATCCCGTATTGACAAGTCAGGATTTGCCGTACGCCCGTACAAAATTCGTTCGCACACTTGTTTTTCTTTCGTCGCCATCTTGAATACTAAACATGAAATGTAAACATCAATCATAGTTTTTTTTTCATCATAGACTCTTAGCTATACCACAGTGAAGTTTTACATTCCTACGAGCAATATTTCAAAAGTTACAATGATTTGAAGGTGTCCGGATTAATGTGGATACAGATTTTAGTTTATTTTATGTCTCCTGTCCATCCCTAGGGTTGCAAAGAGCCAACATGAAAGACTTGCATCCTAGGCGGCTACTCGCTTCCTTGCTTCCTTCGACTTCCTTTATTTCCTTATTGAGGCCACGACGCCACGAGTCCCTGTGTCTGCCTCTACTGCGATTTACTGCTGGGTTCTAATCCAGCGCTTGTTTGCAGATTTCGTTTCCGCTCCTTCGAAGTGTGTGGCCGACCCACCTCCACTTTCGTTCTAGAATTTCCACTGATATCGGTTTCTGTTGGCATCGACGATGGAGTTCAGCATTTGAGATCCAATTTGGAGGCCACCAGACACGAATTACATACCGCAGGCATCGGTTGATGAAGACTTGCAGCTTTTTAGTATTCTCCGCTTATATGCACCCCGTCTCGCTGCAAAGAATTCATGTTTGAGTTGAAAATCGATAAGTTGACTTCTCTGGTTTAACCTTTATGTATTTCTTAAACTCGCAAAAGCAGCCGTAGCTTTCTTGATTCGTGCACCTATGACGGTCTTGGCTCCGCCATCTGACGCTATCTGGCTGCCAAGACATTGGAAGCTATCGACATTCTACACTGTTTGCCCCGCTATCGTAAAACTGGAAGGATTGTCCGTGTTGACGCTGATGGTGAGACCCTCCCTATAGTTGCTTTCAGCGAGGTCGTTGAGGTTGCTCTGCATATCAGAGCGTCGTTGCGCTAACAAAGCAACGTCATCAGCCAAATCGAAGTAGTTCAGGTGTCCATAGTGATAGACTGCCAAAGCAACCCACGGTTCGGTACCGGTCAATAGCATCGCCCATGATCTCATCGATTACGATGATGAACGTACATCCTTGCTTCACACCGGCGACTACCCGGATGGGGTCGGACAAGCCTCCGTTATGCAGGACTCTGCATGTGAAAACCTCGTACTGAGCTTCGATGAGGTTGACGGTTTTATCCGGGACTTCTTTGCGTCTCCAGGTGCCCCACAAATGTTCGTGGTTGAGTCTGTTGAAAGCTTTTTCATAGTCGATGAATACCAAGTAAAGGGAATTGGAATTCATGGACCTGCTCCAGAATGATTGAGAGCGTGATAATATGGTCCACAGAAGATGATCCGGCACGGAATCCCGCATGCTACTGTCTAAGAGTCACGTCGATCTTCTCCTGAATCCCGTTTAGGATAACTTTGCATGGGATTTTCAGAACAATACACAGTAGCATGATGCCTTGCCAATTGTCCCTAAAGGTCCCTAAACAAAGACGCCATGCATCCAGTCGGCCGGAAATGTCACAGATTTTACAAAATAATTGATACAACCTTTGTGCGGATAGCATGGGGTCAGCTCTGAGTATATACGATTGACCTCGGGAGCCTTATTGGAGTCTATGCTTCGGATAACTGCTTTGATTTCCTGCAATGATGGGCCCTCGTCATGCCTGTGTTGATGGTTGATTGGACGTCGTAACTTGCAAAATTTGTTGGAAGTGCTCAAACCATCGTTTCAACTGGTCAGTGAGGTGGGCAAGTAACTGCCCAGTCGCATCCTTCACAGGAATATTCGGATTCATCCTTGCTCCACTCAGACGTCGCGAATATCGCCAGTGTTTGCGGCTTTATCCCCTTGGTCGACCAGGTAGTTCACCCACGCTCGCAGGTCCCGTCGACAGCAGCGTTTTACTTCCTTCTCCAGAGCCGAGTACCGTTGACGGGACTCGAACTTGGCACCTCTGGTTTTTGCCCGCTCTATCGCAGCTTTAGCTTCTCTACGCTCCTCAATCTTCCTCCAGGTTTCATCGGTGATCCACTCTTTTCGCTGTGTGCGCAATTAATAAATGTAATTTTGTCAATTACATTTCGAGTCGATATAGTAGATCTGTCAGTCCTTCATGCAACCACCAGAGAGGCGTTTCTTTTGAATTTGTGACCAAATATTCGAAGCTCTTTGTATTGTTTTAATACAATGTACGAATGTTATTTCTTGGTCCACAAAAGCTTCGTGCTTTTGACAGTTGGGCGTGTGCCATTAACTACGAATGTATCTTCATAAAAAGAACTAATTCGTTTCGTTGCAGAAAAGAACGGATAGATTTGTGGATATTACCTTCGATTTTGTAATATAAACTAAAATTAACTTTCATTGTAGTCTCATCCTAACTTATTTATTCTTGTTCTTACCCACATAACGGAAAATAATTTGCTTTATAGTCAAAACTGTATTTCGAATTTAAGATTTATTATCACATTTTATGTTATTGTTATCGAATAGTTTAACCTCATTTTCACCTTACAACTTTTATATTAACACATATTGTTAATGTATGCCATATTGTCATTGAAAAGTTGCTTATTGTCTGCACTGGTCTGGATTATATACCAGCTTCTACCATCTGACATATTGTCAAAATTTTACAGGAGATTGTTAGTTTATAGTTGTCAACAATAAGGGTAAATGTCGTAACAATAACGGAAACGGTCGTCATCAATAAGGGAAATGATCCAGGAGTGGTTTTTGATTATGCGGGTAGTCTTCGGCTAAATATCGTACAGACTACAATACCTACTATTCTTAGTTCTATTTTTAAAAACGTTTTTGCTAAAGCTCAAATCCCAAAGATTAATAGGTATCGTTGAAGGTTCGCAGGCAGGCGTTGAGTGGATTGTTGAAGCCATAACTGGTCTCTGTTGAACAGGTACAGGCGAGACGTGAAGGGTAACATCAGCGTAGAGTTCCGGACAGTCTATATTGCCGCGTAACAGGTCGTGGACAACCATTTGCTGAATGATTGGGCGCCTAGCCCTCAAGGTTTGCAATCCAATCAACATACATCGTGCGGTATAGTCGGGCAGATTTACCGGGTCGTTTCATGGAAGATTCCGTAGCGCGGATCGGATGAAGAGCTTTTGAGTTCTTTCGACTCTGATGTTCAGTCATGCGTGATTAGCGATGTGTACGATGGGAGGTTCTCACAGTAACTGATGCAATTCGTGGTTCATCCGCCTCCTCTACATTCCGTCTTCCATCTGCACTCCACCGTAGATCGTACGCAGCACCCTCCGTTCAAAGATAACTAGGGCGCGCGTTGGTTTTCCACTAGCAATGTCTATGTTTTGTGGCCATAAAGAACTGCCGTTCTAACTAATGTCTTGTAATGGTCAACTTTGTAGTTCGGCGACCTTTATACGATCATAGCGTCCTTTGTAGTCCAAAGTAGGCACGATTGCCAGCCATAATGGGCCTTTGTATCTCTCGGCTTGTGTCGTTATCAGCGGTCACCAATAAGCCCAGATACACGAACTCGTCTACTATCTCGATTTTATCACATAGTTGAAACCAAGCAATAAGCGAATTGTGAAAGCAATAAACTTGAAATGCTAGATGAAGATGAATAAGAAGTTTACGAGGAAGAGATTGCTGCCACTACAGAAAGCATAAGACTCCTCCTCTCTTCTGGCCGGATAAGGCTTCCGCCCACTACACCAAATCGGTTCTGCAAACAATAATATACAATTTGTGAAAAAGGACATCAATCCGCCGAGCTGTCCAGATCTTCGACCAATTGAACAGTATTGGTGAGTGTCAAGCGACACTTATGGAAGGAGGGTACAATGTCCCAAAACATGCAGGAGTTCTAGAAAAACTAGAAGCAGCCACCGGGAAAGTCACAAAAGCAACTGTGCAGAATTTAATGAAGTACGTTAAGTTCAAAGTGTGAACGTTTAACAAAAAGTAAGATTGTTAATAATATAAACAGTGAAATGCATCAAAAGGTTACTTTTATCAAATAAAAGGAAAACTGAAGTCACAGCATGTTTTTTTTACTTTTTTATTTGAAAATCGAACTGCTTTTGAATACACTGTTAATGTTTCGACCAAGACTTGTTTGGCTTGGACCAAGACATGACCAGACTTGTTTGATGTTTCATCCTCACGAGTTCTTAACAATAAAGTTCTCACATTCCAGCCAAAGAGGATGCTTTTGGTGTTACGAGAGTCAGCTATCTCTTGTTCCTCAAGTTGGATTTTTAATTTTTGATTATTATAATAAGCGGATCCAAAAGATGGTATTAGTATTTGGCTGCATGCAGTACACATTTCATGGAGATATTCTCACAACAAATCTAAAATGTTGTAATGTCAGAGTACGTTAAAAGAACCAAGCATTAAGAAGATAGGGTAGGGAACGGCTGAATCAGGAGTCACTATTTTAATCAATTGTTTAGAAATAGGTCTAAAACTCCTACATTTTCCAAATTATTTCACTTTTAATGAGCTCTATCTATCGGGCTAACGATTTGATGTGTATATCATGACTGATTACCAATTTATTATTGTCTTTTTTAAGATTTAAAGTACATCTACAAAACCTTCAGTTTCTTACCTGCTGAAGAAGTTCACTGACATTTTTCCTTTGTGTATTTTGCATTTCTAGGGTTTTTTTTCATTAGGGCGAATCTACAATTGAGGGATTCTCTCCGAGCTCGCTCTCTTTCATTCATTACAGCGCCATTATTAATCTTACGAGGCATTCTTTAGTACAGATCGAAACACAACAGTGCTGGCTAGCATACTCTACAAATAGTAGAATAAAAAACGCAAAGGTGATTGGTTTATGAATGAAAAAGAGCGAGTCCGGAGAAAATCTCTCAATTGTAGATTCGCCCTAATGAAAAAAAAACCCTAGATTTTATCGTGTGTACCGGAGAAGCATGTCTTCATCAGCTCTCTCTCTCACACACAGCTAGGCTTGTTGCCAGAATGTGATGTTGAACATTGAGTTAAATTTATTACATATTTAGATGATCACTGTTTATTTCATGTTTCATCCAGTCATTAGAGGTTGATCTATGCTTATAATTATATAGTCCATCATCTGGCACTATCATATGCAATACAAAAATATGTTTCGAAGCTGTCCAATAGTACCCAACGATAAATTATGCCTCGCCGTTGAGCGGCAGCTATGGCATCACTGTTGCTTTTGAGAGAGCCCATGTTTCCTCTCTTCTTTGTTAACCATGGATATAGCGCAACGGTATTGTAACATGAAGCCTGCTGTCTCTTGCATTTGTTTGTTTTCAAACGATGCATCCCGTTTGTCGTCACAGTCACTTTGGCTAACATTTGTGTGAGAGTAAATGAAGTAAGAAACACACATTGCCAGTCTAACGATCAATGACAAACTAAAAGTTCGGACATGAACGTCTGTCTCATAACCTGCTAGTAGACGAGTTTGTTATCATAGCAATCGACATTTTTTGGGTGATTGTTTTCGTGAGCGGATGGGTAAAACGAAAGAGAGAATTGAGGAAATTGACGTTTGTGGCCAATCGCAAACTGGTCTATTTCAGTTTGCGTTCGCACACATGCAGGGAATCACACTTATACAATATTTTTAGTTTATGTGCAGATTGCGGAGCTGGAGAAAACATTTTATTGATCGGAAAGATATCCGCATGCGTTTAAAAAGTCCCTGCAATTTTAAACTTTATTGCATGGCTATGAAATTTACGAGTCTAATGCTCGTTGCTCAAGGTATGTGCCAATACACCAGGAGTCAGCAGAGTTTTTAATATCTAAATATTTGGAGTTCAAATTACAGATTATAAACAGCTTCATCAAATGTCTCAGGTGCTGCATAAACTGCTTAAAACCCGTCCCTTACCCTACCTACTTCTTGCAAAAAATACAGTCTTATAACCTGAGCAAAACGTAATAACATAAAAATCAGTAAATAATTACAAGCTTTGTTATGACTAACTGATTATAAAATAATTTTGTTAGAGACGTTTCATATAAAAAATAGCATAACAATTTAATAACAAATAAGAATTCAACGGCCTTACTAAACGCAAAGTAACAAAGTAATTATAACAAAAGCTATTATTATATGTTACATCCTAATAAAACACTTAAATGTAACAATAAGTTATGTCTATATCTTGTTTGTCTTTTATAGTTTGTTATGTTTTGTTTTCTATACTTTGTAATGTTTATGTTATTTCTATAACTATATCTTAGTTTTAAATATTTTTGCTATCTTTGGTGGATATTTTGTTCCAGTTTCCATTACTTTCACTACATCTGCAATCTAAATTCAAAGATCCTTTTCTTAATAAATAGAGAAACTAGTCAAGAATTCGTACGAAAAAATATAGCAAAGGATAAATGACAAGCCATATATTTTTCCCAACATTAAATAATATTTATAAATGTTTTTCCACTACTATAATTTCTAACAGACACATGCCACCTCAATAACTAATATGATTATCTCGTAAAATCTTTGTGATACAATCAAAACCATTTGGCTTCAGAATTAAAGATACCCTTATCGATAAAAGATTGCCCCCAAAAATTTCACACAAAATGCTAGGATTCTGTTCCAAAACAGGAACCCGGCTTCTATCGTGTGAGCGAAAAGTGTTCGAAATCATCACTTATTTATTGGCATCCTCGCTGCCGATGTTGCTTTATTTGTTGCTGTTTGACGATGCCGTTGAATCGTGCCCGGAAAAATTGCACGACTTTCCGATTCCAGCGAATTCACCGAGAACTATAATGCTGATGTGCCTGTGGTTTCTTGAAGGAACGAAAATTATTATTTTGCTTATTTTTATTGCTCTCAATAGAAGCGAAGAATGTGCAACTGGCACCAGCCTGCCAGCACCACCGTTTGATGGCAGCTCTCAGTTACTGTCGAGGAAAATACCCTTAACCAGAGTGCACATCGCCCATGCAGAGTTGTTTGATCGTAGGCACCGTACGAAAGGCCGCTCGCGTTCAAACGAGAAGTAATTTCTTTTATTACTAGGCAAAAATTTCAATGGAGCAGTTCGCGGACAGAGATTACAAAATGGTAAAAGGATCCATAAAGTCTGCAGGGGCGAGTTGGAGTTGGCTGAAAAATGTTAGGAAAGGTATTGTATACTGAATTTGGTTTTTGAGCTGATTTTGCTAGGGCTAGATCTTGATCTTCTAGAGAATGAAAATGAAATGAAAATGAAATGAAAATGAAATGAAAATGAAATGAAAATGAAATGAAAATGAAATGAAAATGAAATGAAAATGAAATGAAAATGAAATGAAAATGAAATGAAAATGAAATGAAAATGAAATAGAAAATGAAATGAAAATGAAATGAAAATAGAAATGAAAATGAAATGAAAATGAAATGAAAATAGAAATGAAAATGAAATAGAAAATAGAAATGAAAAATGAAATAGAAAATGAAATAAAAATGAAAATGAAAATGAAAATGAAAAATGAAATGAAAATGAAATGAAAAATGAAATGAAAATAGAAATGAAAATAAAATGAAAATGAAATGAAAATGAAATGAAAATGAAATGAAAATGAAATAAGAAAATGAAATGAAAATAGAAATGAAAATGAAATGAAAATAGAAATGAAAATGAAATGAAAATAGAAATGAAAATGAAATAGAAAATAGAAATGAAAATGAAATGAAAATGAAATGAAAAATAGAAATGAAAAATGAAATGAAATAAATGAAATGAAAATGAAATGAAAATAGAAATGAAAATGAAATGAAAATAGAAATGAAAATGAAATGAAAATAGAAATGAAATGAAAATGAAATGAAAATAGAAATAGAAAATAGAAATGAAAATGAAATGAAAATGAAATGAAAATAGAAATAGAAAATGAAAATAGAAAATGAAATGAAAATGAAATAGAAAATAGAAATAGAAAATGAAATAGAAAAATGAAATGAAAATAGAAATAGAAAATGAAATGAAAATGAAATGAAAATAAGAAATAGAAAATGAAATGAAAATAAATGAAATAGAAAATAGAAATAGAAAATGAAATGAAAATGAAAATAGAAAATGAAATAGAAAATGAAATGAAAATGAAATGAAAATAAATGAAAATAGAAAATAGAAATGAAAAATAGAAATAGAAAATGAAATGAAAATGAAATAAAAATGAAATGAAAATGAAATGAAAAATGAAATGAAAATGAAATGAAAATGAAATGAAATAGAAAATGAAATAGAAAATAGAAATAGAAAATGAAATAGAAAATGAAATGAAAATGAAATAGAAAATGAAATGAAAATGAAATGAAAATGAAATGAAAATGAAATAGAAAATGAAATGAAAATGAAATGAAAATGAAATGAAAATGAAATGAAAATGAAATGAAAATGAAATAGAAAATGAAATGAAAAATGAAATAGAAAATGAAATGAAAATGAAATGAAAATGAAATGAAAATAGAAATAAAAAATGAAATAGAAAATGAAATAGAAAATGAAATGAAAATGAAATAGAAAATGAAATGAAAATAAGAAATAGAAAATAGAAATGAAAATGAAATAGAAAATGAAATGAAAATGAAATAGAAAATGAAATAAAAATAGAAATGAAAATGAAATAAAAATGAAATGAAAATGAAATGAAAATGAAATGAAAATGAAATGAAAATGAAATGAAAATGAAATAGAAAATGAAATAGAAAATGAAATGAAAATGAAATGAAAATGAAATGAAAATAGAAATGAAAATGAAATAGAAAATGAAATGAAAATGAAATAGAAAATGAAATGAAAATAGAAATAGAAAATAGAAATAGAAAATAGAAATAGAAAATGAAATAGAAAATAGAAATAGAAAATGAAATGAAAATGAAATGAAAATAGAAATGAAAATAGAAATGAAAATGAAATGAAAATGAAATGAAAATGAAATAGAAAATGAAATGAAAATGAAATAGAAAATGAAATAGAAAATGAAATGAAAATGAAATGAAAATGAAATGAAAATGAAATAGAAAATGAAATGAAAAATGAAATGAAAATGAAATGAAAATGAAATGAAAATGAAATGAAAATGAAATGAAAATGAAATGAAAATGAAATGAAAATGAAATGAAAATGAAATGAAAATAGAAATGAAAATGAAATGAAAATGAAATGAAAATGAAATGAAAATGAAATGAAAATGAAATGAAAATGAAATAGAAAATGAAATGAAAATGAAATAGAAAATGAAATGAAAATGAAATAGAAAATGAAATGAAAATAGAAATGAAAATGAAATGAAAATGAAATGAAAAATGAAATGAAAATGAAATAGAAAATGAAATAGAAAATAGAAATAGAAAATGAAATGAAAATGAAATAGAAAATGAAATAGAAAATGAAATAAAAATAGAAATGAAAATGAAATAGAAAATGAAATGAAAATAGAAATGAAAATGAAATGAAAAATAGAAATAGAAAATGAAATAGAAAATGAAATGAAAATGAAATGAAAATGAAATAAAAATGAAATAGATAAATAGAAAATGAAAATGAAATGAAAATGAAATGAAAATGAAATGAAAATGAAATAAAAATGAAATGAAAATGAAATGAAAATAGAAATAGAAAATAGAAATAGAAAATGAAATAAAAATGAAATAGAAAATAGAAATGAAAATGAAAATAGAAAATGAAATGAAAAATGAAATGAAAATAGAAATGAAAATGAAAATGAAATAGAAAATGAAATGAAAATGAAATAGAAAATGAAATGAAAATGAAATGAAAATGAAATGAAAATGAAATAGAAAATGAAAATGAAAATGAAATGAAAATGAAATGAAAATGGAAATGAAAATGAAATAGAAAATGAAATGAAAATGAAATGAAAATGAAATGAAAATGAAATGAAAATGAAATGAAAATGAAATGAAAATGAAATGAAAATGAAATGAAAATGAAATGAAAATGAAATGAAAATGAAATAGAAAATGAAATGAAAATGAAATGAAAATGAAATGAAAATGAAATGAAAATGAAATGAGAAATGAAAATGAAATGAAAATGAAATGAAAATGAAATGAAAATGAAATAGAAAATGAAATGAAAATGAAATGAAAATGAAATGAAAATGAAATGAAAATGAAATGAAAATGAAATGAAAAATGAAAATGAAAATGAAATGAAAATGAAATGAAAATGAAATGAAAATGAAATGAAAATGAAATAGAAAATGAAATGAAAATGAAATGAAAATGAAATGAAAATGAAAATGAAATGAAAATGAAATAGAAAATGAAATGAAAATGAAATAGAAAATGAAATAGAAAATGATAAATGAAAATGAAATGAAAATAGAAATGAAAATGAAATGAAAATGAAATGAAAATGAAATAGAAAATGAAATGAAAATGAAATGAAAATGAAATGAAAAATGAAATAGAAAATGAAATGAAAATGAAATGAAAATGAAATGAAAATAAATAGAAAATGAAATGAAAATGAAATAGAAATAAAATGAAAATGAAATGAAAAATAGAAATAGAAAATGAAATAGAAAATGAAATGAAAATGAAATAGAAATGAAATAAATAGAAATAGAAAATGAAATAGAAAATAGAAATGAAAATGAAATGAAAATAGAAATAGAAAATAGAAATGAAAATAGAAATGATAAATAGAAATAGAAAATGAAATGAAAATAGAAATGAAAAAATGAAATAGAAAATGAAATGAAAATGAAATGAAAATGAAATGAAAATGAAATGAAAATGAAATAGAAAATGAAATAA